>OU696578.1:9552044-9674544 GCA_916048095.2 Sacculina carcini | reverse complement strand
CGGTGAAATGATCCAAGTGTGTTTGTGTTATCGGCTTATAGTGCAGACTGGGGTAAGTGATTTGGTCGTTATGTTGCGGGTGTTATCGCGCCTAATAAGTGACACCAATTGTCTACAGTGATTGCGTGAACAATGTCAATTTTGACAAGCAGCCGACGTGCATCAACGGGGCATGATCCTCTGAAGGAGGGAAGCAGTCGACGACTGGCCCTGCATTACGCCTGCGTCAGAGGGTGCTTGGACTGCGCCCAGTTACTGCTTGAAGCATCGCCCGAGTTCAACGCCAATAATCAACTGGAAAACGCCGTCACTCCTGTTTATTTAGCTGCGCAGGAAGGACATCTGCCGTTGCTTCAATTCTTGGTCGATGTCCACGGAGGATCACTCAATATTCGCGCCAAGGACGGCATGGCACCTCTGCATGCTAGCGCTCAAATGGGCAGTCTGGAGTGTGTTCGCTGGATGGTGGCTGAGAGGAGAGTCGACATCAACATGGTGGATGCGGACGGTGCCACAGCTCTGCACTTCGCCGCCAGTCGCGGTCATGCCGACATTGTGCACTGGCTGCTGGAAAATGGCGCCGAAATCACAGCAGACGCCGCCGGCAAGACAGCACTGGATGATGCTGCCGAGACCGGGCGTCTCGACTGCGTCAGGCTCCTGTTGATACACCAACAACTTTCACCGTCCTGCACTCGAAGCGACAGCTGCGAGGATAGTGGCAATCACTCGATGGCTACCATCACCAGCACGTGCACAAGCGGCATCATCAAGCAGTCTGGCTCCTCGCGAGAATCCACTCCAGACTCGGAGATTTTCAACTTGTACAGCGGTAGTTCTTCTGAAGAGCAGTCAGTTCCATTCTTTCTACATCAGCCACTCGATAATAGTCATGTGGAGGGTGCCAAGGAAATGCAGGTGAAAAATGAACCTTTTTTTCTGCACAACCCCAAAAACAGTGTACATCATCGCGTCAATGAGCTTTTCAATTCATTGACAATTCACCGCACTGATCGAGCTAAGGAAAGAAACGCTCGCCGAGACTGTTCTGAATTGCTCAGTTCTAATGATGTCAGAACTGCTGGTTATAACAGTTCATCAAGGAAACAAAATTCGTCATTCTCCGCCAACAAGAAATGTGACTCGTCCAATAGATCGCCCAAGCAGTATTCCACAGTCACTCACAAACATAACCAATTAACTGACATTCTTGAACCCAGCCAGTGTGAGCATAATGTGCACCACACTCACCACGAAATACACAGGAACTCATGTGAATTGAGCGATACGCCGCCGGATATATATTCGAAAGCAGTAGATACAAAATCAAACAGCACTTTTAATCAAGCAATATATCGCCGTTCAAAATCCCTCACTACATTTGCAAGTGAAATTACTGATGATTTGAAAAATGGTTACGTTACATCAATGAAGAAATCACACCTCGGTCTCGAGTCAGACGACAAATCAAGTTGCAATAAGCGTATGGATAAAGCTACACCAGCTTGTGGAAGCTGCCACTCGTCTGATACGTCAAGCAAAATACCACCACCACCTCCTCCTCCACCTCCTCCTCCTCCAATGCCTCCCCCGCTGCCACCTCCTGCCAGGAACTTCAGGAATTCACCCAGAACTCCGGTAAATAATGATGCTTCAAAGAATCAGGTCACCGAGAATGACGATGACAACTCTATTGATGTTCATCAAACCAAACCAAAGAATAATGCTTCAAGCCAAAATACTAAAAAGGTGACATTTATTCCTCCACAATTTCCATCGCTAAACGACGGTGATTCTCTGATAAAACCATCAGAATATCTCAAGATGATTGGCTTGAAACAGAAAGGAAAATTTTCCAGAGCAAAGTCATCTAGCGTATCAAGTTCGCAAAATGGAAACGTTTCTGAGTTTGAGACAGCGCAAAAAGATGGCACACTAATGGACGAATGTGCACGTCAACACAATGCTGGTGAGAATGACGCAAAGCTGGCAGACAACATAAGAATCGATGCAACGCCAAAATCCACCGCTGGCGATATTGGTTGTCACGACCAATCATCAGTTGATAAACGAGACGATGACACGTCCAATGTGCACATGCATCGGGGCGCCAGACTGCATGTGGGCACGAAAAAACAAGAAAAACTTTCGAAAACCCTGTCAGCTCCAGCGGCAACTGTAGTAAGCGAATGTTCAATTTCGAAACAAACAAATAATGGCACATTTGGTGGGAAAATTAGTGTTAATATGTAGCCATGGGATGGAGAGCAAACAGGAAAGACAGTTTGTGCACGTGCGAGATGAGCCAAGTATTTTCACGTGAATCACTGCCTCAAGGACACCTGATTGATATGCATTATCAGCATTTTCAGCCAATACGAAATCATCGACCAAAATAGCTGGCATAATATACTTTGTGCAAGTTGTGGACAGTTTTTATTAATACAAATGTGTTCATCAAATGTAGAGGCGTAAATATTACACAAATTTCCTAACAGATTCACCTCTGTTTCAAGTATCTACCGTTGACTGGCCAGAAAATGTTAATGTATTATGTGCTGAATACAAGGAGGGGAGTGTATGGCGCGTTTTCACTTACGGATACCGGTTTGAACATGCTGGGCAATATATACAAGAGTGATATACATACACGATTAATATACATACACGAGTAATATACATACACGAGTAATATACATACACGAGTAATATACATACACGAGTAATATACATACACGAGTAATATACATTTTTCGCGACAAACAGAATTACTTTTACGTTCGTTTTACGTGTGCTAGTGCATTTGACAATATCTAGGGGTGTGTTTAGAATGGTCCACATTCAGACATCGACTGCTCTATATATTCCATACTCAACACTTCATATCTGGGCTGAATCAGTCAGAAGTAGCATGAGTAGAAGTAGCAGAACTAGCTGGCGGCGCCGTATTTCTGCCGCGGTTGCTGAATTACCCGAAAAACCTCAATCAACATCAATATCCAAACTGATATACCGGTACACACATACACACACACACACATACACACACACACACATACACACACATACTCATACACATTTACACCTTCAACACACACTCAATCGACATACACACACACACACACACACACACATACAGGCATGCAGATACATACAGACACGAACATGATACAGTGTACCCCGGATATGAGAGAATTGTCGGGAGAGAAGGAAAAGTCTCTCATATGTCCAGGGAAAATTACACGTAAAGTATAGAAGACGGGTCTGAAGTAATACTCTCTTATAACCGAGGTTCTCTTATAATCGGGGTTCTCTTATATTCGGCTCTATTATATCCGGGGTTATATTTGATCTGGAATTTTCTCATAACCGGGGTTCTCATATATCCGGGGTTCTCTTATATCCGAGGTACACTGTATAACGAACCATTGAGGCACACACTCATTCGCACACAATCTTACACGAAATAGCACAGATGCATTGGCTTGATTCTCCTGTAGATCTTATTGCTTACGTTACACACACAGGGGGAAATACTTTGATTTTGTTAATAAAAAACACTGCAAATCAAAGGTTTCAAAATCAAATCACTCGTCAAAATCAAACCAAACATCAGTATTGGCGTGATTCATCATCAAAGAATAATGAAGAAAAATTGAAAACAGACAGACGATTTGTTAACACCGGTAGGGTTAATCAAATAATTACATTGAGGATTAAGACAGCTATGAGCAATGAGCAAGGTATGAGTGGACGACATTTGCATAAACAACACGTATTCATGGTGTGAACTATCAAAACAGACTCGGACCAAAGTTGCTGACTTGAAATTATCTGTTTCAATTCCTGAATATCGAGTTGGAGTTTTGAACTGGTTTTCCCTAGTTTGAGATATATATGAAATTCTTATATATATATATATATATATATATATATATATATATATATATATATAAGTGTATATATAGCATATTAGTACTAAAATGTGGTTGAGTGTATTATTCGTTATTTGAGATAATAATTATATAATAAATTGGTTGTAATTTACATCTCATCCACCATCTGAGTATATGTCCCAAAAATTCAAGCATCACATTACAGTTTGATGCATTAATTAGAAAGATGAGCATGCTAGTTGAATCAATTCCTCTCAAGCTCAGTACAGCAGATGCTTGTTTATAGTTTGGAGAGAGATGCGTGCAGTGACAAATACGAGCCAAAATCTATGTATCTGCAGATCGCACGAGACACAGTGAGCAGCGGAAAATCAATGTTCATTTTGTGCTGAGTCATTTGTTCGATCGGTCGCACTCAAAGCCAGTCTGCCAGTCTGCCAGTCTGACAGTGTTACGTACACGCATTCTCCCCGAGACACTGATGTACTCGGCCTCGTCAGAAACATGCACAAATTGCAAAATATACTGCCACTGTACTTACTACAAAGTATTTAATGTGAAATACGACTTGTTGGCCCCAATATGAGAGTGTGTGTTGTCCCATGTGAGTATGCTGTAATGAGTAGCCGTGTGTTTTTTGCTAACATTTCACATACCCGACAGCACACACACACACACACACACACACACACGCACACACACACACACATACACAATACACACACACACAATCACACACACAAACACACACACACACACACACACACACATGTACACACACACACACACAAAAACGCACACACACACATACACACAAATGCACACACATGTATACACACACACATACACACACACATACACACACACGCACAAATGTGTGAGGAAAGACTAAACGTGCTTGGTTTGCCATGTTCAGAACAACATAGGCTAAGGGGCGACTTGATTAATATTTTTAGACATATAATTTATATGCAAAAGTTAGATAGGGATGATTTTATAGTTCGGGATAATTCAGGCAAGAGGGGTCATGGAAAAAAACTGAAAAGGACAAGATGTTTGAGAGATGTTAAGAAGTATAGTTTACCATATAGGTATGTTGATGTCTGGTATCATTTAGGGGTGGATGTTGTAGGAGCTGAAAGCGCATGAACATTCAAAGAAGGACTGGATATTTTGTGAAATACTGGAAATTTCAGGGAAGATAGGTTAGAGGAAAGGTTGGAGACAGGACATAGCACAGCTCATCTACTGTGCTAAACAAATAGGTGAGTACAAATAGGTGAGTAAACATACATACACACACAACACAATCACGCTCATATGTGCACATAAATGGACATACACACATAAATGGACCACATATCATTTGTACCATTGTTAGAGCACATACGTTTCGAACATGCAGCGCTAGTGTGGCTGTGTTAATTATTTGTGATTGTCATTTCAACGCAATTCTCTTATGCCAATACTGCTAATGTATTCTCTTTTAATTGCAGGTGATTAACAATTGTGCCCGACTTAATTTAGGCAAAATTTGTGTTCAAGTGCTTTTACAAAGCACACACCACTGATTTATACGCAGAATAATTTAAACGTGTGTGCATGTGCGTTTGTTAATTCGAGTACCCATTTTTAGTACTATTCTCAACAAACCATGACAACAAAAAACACAAAACAGCGTGGTAACATATTACGAGATATGTTTTGATACATCATTTACTTATTACAATGGTCTACACAGCATTTTTCCAAAAAGCTTTTAGGAATATATAGTCATTCACTTTAGTTGAAGCTTAATATATTGTAATTTTATTCAAATTGTCTCTAGTTTGTAAGATATTTGTTAATATGATGTAAAATCATATACAAATATGACAATTGTTAGAGTTTATTTCATGTTTCAATAGAAAAATAATTTACTAATAATATATAGTGGTACAACATACATTATAAAACATATGACACAGCCGATGATATGAAATTAAATTGAAAAAACACGTCAAATTTAATATAGGCTCAGTGGAAACGACGTTACTTTCTCTCGTGTTGCTTGTTCGGGCAATCAGGCTGAAGAGACCAACAGTAGTCGGTCATCATCAGTACTAACCTCATCTTCCCTAGTATCATCAGTACTAACCTCATCTTCCCTAGTATCATCAGTGCTAACCTCATCTTACCTAGTATCATCAGTGCTGACCTCATCTTCCCTAGTATCATCAGTGCTAACCTCATCTTCCCTAGTATCATCAGTGCTAACCTCATCTTACCTAGTATCATTAGTTCTAACCTCATCCTCCCTAGTAACATCATGTTCTAACCTCATCTTCCCTAGTAACATCATGTGCTGACCTCATCTTCCCTAGTATCATCATGTGCTAACCTCATCTTTCCTAGTATCATTAGTTCTAACCTCATCTTCCCTAGTATCATCAGTGCTAACCTCATCTTTCCTAGTATCATCAGTGCTAACCTCATCTTTCCTAGTATCATTAGTTCTAGCCTCATCTTCCCTAGTATCATCAGTACTAACCTCATCTTTCCTAGTATCATCATTTGCTGACCTCATCTTCCTAGTATTATCATGTGCTAATCTCATCTTCCCTAGTATCATCAGTGCTAACCTCATCTTCCCTAGTATCATCAGTACTAACCTCATCTTCCCTAGTATCATCATGTGCTAACCTCATCTTCCCTAGTAACATCATGTGCTGACCTCATCTTCCCTAGTATCATCAGTGCTAACCTCATCTTCCCTAGTATCATCATGTGCTGACCTCATCTTCCCTAGTATCATCAGTGCTAATCTCATCTTCCCTAGTATCATCAGTGCTAACCTCATCTTCCCTAGTATCATCAGTACTAACCTCATCTTCCCTAGTATCATCAGTGCGGACCACATCTTCCATAGTATCATCACTTGCTGACCTCATCTTCCCTAGTATTATCATGTGTTAATCTCATCTTCCCTAGTATCGCTCTTCTTATCACCTTCACGTCTTGGTGAAATATTTCGCCTTGTTCGGCGCTCAATTTAACAAGGTCATCCGAGAACTTGTTACGATGATTGTGAAGTTAATGAGTTTTACATTTATGTTTGCATCCATTTCGTGAAATTCGTCTAACCAAAAAACCTGTCTGTCTGTCTGTCTGTTTGTCTGTCTGTCTGTCTAACCAAAAAAACCTTCAATGACAGAGACAAAGCTACGCCCTGCATCTGTTTCAAATTTATTCATAGAATGAATGAAGCTTGTGTCACGCACAAGTTTCCGTATTTGGGGAACATCTAAGATACCCGCCTTCATTTTGTTGATGCTTTTAGCAGTATGAGTTTTGCAAAGATATCCAAAACAGCTTCCTTCCTTGTCTAGAGCTTTTATAAACTGCTTCATTAAGCCTAGCTTGATGTGCAGTGGAGTAAGAATGATTTTCTCTTGATTTACAAGTGGGATATTCACCATGTTGGCTTGAACAACAGTCATGACTCTTCTCGAGGACCATACTTTTCGTTTCCAGTGTTCCTCTTTTGCTCTGCAGTCCCACAGAGAAAAAATAGAAGCTTGGTTTATCCACTTTGCTGTCCCACAGATAAAACATGGAAACTTGATGTACCCACTTTGCTGTCCAAGCAAAAAACTTACCATTTTAAAGTCAACACAAGTGGACCATTGATGCACGTTATACTGAATAGCATCTAGAACCATTTTTATATTTTCATAAGCCACTTTCAACTTTGTTGAGTGAGTAAGTGGTAGAGAGCCGAACATATTTCCATTGTGAATAAATACACATTTGAGGCTTCTAATGAAGGTATCTATGGAAAGTATCCAATCATTTGGTTCATACTGTGAGATGCCCATATGCATAAAAAAGGCCATGAATATCATTATTAAAACGATTGTATCCTCGTGATTGAAGTAAGGAAGCAGAGCTGCTTCTCTATTGTGATACAAAGTAATTTGAACTCTTAAACTCATGCGATTTCAGTCTGGCACTATGTGTGCCTTTATTTGTAATGGAAAATAATGTTTGGAACAAATGTCAGTGAATTTGATTCATATCATGCATTTTTGTCTGAAATCGAGTGTAAAAAGTTATGATAATTGGTTATAATCAGATTCCACATGACGCGAAATAATGCAAGGCATTTAAGTTGCTGAATTGTCAAGCCTGAAAGGTTCAGCAAGAAGAGCATGCTACAAAGCACAGTATTTGTATTTGTACTTCAGCCTACCACAGGCACAATTGGCATAAAGAATAAAGTAGACATGCAATAATAAAACTAAATAAAATAAATAAGCCAGAATAGCACTACATATTTAATCAAATTATGTTCATTTAAGGTTTAACAATTAAACTTATTGTAAAGGCACATTACTTGAAAAAAATACTATTGAATAGTAATTGAACAAACAATAAACTTGATATATTGGTTTTATTATTGCAATATAATGTCAATAATAAAACTGAACGGCGAAAAAACTAGAGCCAATCTATAGAACTCCATAGGAAAACTGATGTAATATTTAATGTTTGTTCCCTGTTATTGTTAAAAATACATACATCATAATACGATACATATACATAATACTAAGACACATACATATATCCACAATAAATATGTAATATAACATCATATTTATTATGAAGTTTAACGCTTGTGAGAAGGATTTGACAATTTCTTCCAGATATGGATGCCTATAGATAGGATAATTGATATGCCAAGAGAAATTGACCGCAAGAAAGGCTTCAATATGTTAGGTTGATCTGTCACAGATTGCCGCCAGGTTTAATCAGTCATTTTCACAGAAAATATGCCATCACATGTGATGAAACACATGGTTGAAAATAATCGAATATTCGAGAAATATAAGTTGAATAACATTTTACTTCCTAATAGTTGACCGCGGTCATTGGTTGTTTGTTCTGAACGTGTAGCTCATTATTGTCTGTACTTATTATATGTGGAATATACCAGATATGCATGATCGTTGTTCTTCGTCCAGCAAACACGCAATTTCACTTTTTTGTGGAAAATCTTTTCGGCAAAATCAAATTATCATTTCAAATGTCCTAGACTGCAGCCTGGTATGTTTCTACGGAGACCAATAACCACAAAGCATAGGAAAACTCCTGCGAAACGTGTGTGTTAGAGCTATATGTGCGTGTGTCGTGTGATTAAGGTCGCAGTCAATATGTCCCATGCGAGCAGTTAGTGGAGCCAGCATATATATGAACGACGGCTGCGAGCCAGCATAATTCATCAACTATCATGCCACGAGTCTCAGCATGTGTATATTGCAGCCTCACGACAACCAGCTTCTATGCATAAGGTAGCAGCAAGCATCTATCACTTTGATGCGCCAAGCTGATATCCTGATGTGAGCATGTTTAAAGTGACCAGGTCTGGATTTCGTTCCAATTGCACATTTGTTGCAAAAATGTTTTCGTTCCAATTGCACAATTGCACAATTATTAATACTGAGTGAAGATTAAAATAATCCAATCAGATTGTTAATCCGAGTTTCATATCTTGCATTTTGATTGCATAGAGTGCAACATCAGCACTAGCTCAATGAAGCAATTAAGTGCGATAATTAATTATTAATGCCAGTGTGCTGAACATAATCTTGAGCAGGCGACAACGTCGACGATATCACACCATATTCAGCGCAGTATGTATGAATGCCAGAATTGTGCTGTTTTACTCGCTTCCCAAATCCAAACATCATCAAATCTTAACACCCCAAGTATCGTCCAATTTAGGAAAATAGTTATATTTTACTCATTCCCAAGCTGTTGATATTGCAAGTTGATGCGGCTTGAAAGCTGACAAAATGACAACAAAGTGACATTCTATTAACACCAGCAGTGTTATAAATCAATGCTTTTATACTGGACAGGAAGATAATGAAAACATTATTTTGGTCAGGTTTTTTGCCTATCGCCCATCGCATTATTGTTTACCATTCTGTTTGAGCATTAATTCCTCAGGATTCGTATTTTTGCGGTAAAGACTGTTTACACTTGATCAGGAAACCCATTTACTTGAATGATTCAGTTGCAAGCTGTAAGCCTTTCAAACATAATCAAACAAAGTGAACTAATTCCAGCCCAAACATAAAGTTTTCAGGATCAGATTTTTCTGTCTCAGTTAGTACGACGTCGTGCAATATGTTACCAGAAACTAATTTAGAGATGATAATATTACCAAACAGCATAACTTTTGATTAAGCCGTCAATGGAAATAGATTACTAAAAATATGAGAACAAAGTTATACTTGATGCAACTATAGACGAAGACTTAACATGATAAAAGTCAAGAAGCAGTTAAGCAACTGGTCTGTGATATTTCAACAAGCACTAGTGTTCCATTTACACCACATTTCTCGCCTGAAAGCTGTCCACACTTGTCATAGATTACTTGACTGCATTATATTTAGCAGAGGTCTCAGAACTGGAAGAAGCCTCAGAAAGGGCCTGGCTCAGATGACCACGTGTGGCTGAGTGGTTCTACCGCTCAACCTACTTTACATGGTGTAAATATGGTGACACCGTATGTTTGATACTGACATGTATACTGAGATGTATCATTGTGTTTACTTAGAATATAGAAAATTGTAACTATTCATAATAAATTGTAATCTGACATCACAGACATGTTTGTGATTGAGAAACAGGCGCTTGTCTCAACATGATGGTTCTCGGCTTAATTGCGCGGAACGAGGAGACACAGACGATTAGTCTCAGTGTCAGACAAGATCATCATGATACGACTCATTTTCAATGCGACCATATAAAGTCTCCCAGTGGGAATACATCACCTGGCTAAGACTGGAAAAACTGAGCATCTGCTGTGAATTTGTAATGTCTTGTTCTTGTTCAAATTTTCAATAGTTTGAGTGTGTATATATTCTGGCTATGACAATGCACATTGAGAAATGAATTCAATGACAGTATAGTTCAATGTGTGTTGGGCTTGAATTTGCTTACCTGCCGTCAAACAGAAGATATCAGACTGTGGCAGAATGTGAGTGTGACTACAGACGGCGTCTCACATGGCTCGGACTACTCGGTCGTACTGACACCAGCTGGCCATTACACTGGTCACAATGCGTCGGCGCAGTGCTTCTGCACGCTACAAGTGGTTCTCAACACTACCAACACCACCGCATCGTGCCATTAATGTCCTGTGCTCACGATTCAGCCAGCAAATATATTATTCAGGAATAATGCTCTGTTCTGCATACACTCAGTATGCAACCGAGTTCAGTTGCGACCAATCGATCTCAAGTTGAACATCATGGAGAATCACTGACACCAGAGTTATATACTCTGATAGTACATTATACCAAGCTGTTATGTGTCAGGTAGCTTTTTCTATTGTATGCAAATATGTGCATGCTATATGCTGTTTGTCTATCAATATTAACAATTCAAGTATTTATTTACATAATTTATTGAAAACTTTAGTAAGGGTGTTCGTGTGTATATAGCAGGAGCTGCATACTTGCTCATCTTCCATGATATTTCAAAGTACTTGTAAACATGTGTGACAATGTGACGTCCTACTAAGGATTGGTCAAAATGGACTGTGTTTAGAACACACATTGTTTTCACTTATAACGGGTTTCTTGGATCATTTGCATGCTTGTAGCTAGCACACGTCAATAAAACCTCACCGCATCACTGATCAGCTAGTGTTGCAGGCAGGAGTGATCAAATAAGGATAATTTGCAATCATTTGATCAGCATTCGGCAATGTCATTGGTGATAGTATCGTCTATTATTACACTACTCATCATTGGCTGAAAATTAATTAGCAATTGTTCATTGATAACGCTTTTTGTATACTTTGCGAATAAATCTCATTCTAGCATTGCAAAAAGTGTCTACTTTATGCATATGAAAAGCGAAGGAGCGATTGAACACGATATGCATGGATTAAACTCCCGCTACACTAACGGGTACATCAATTAGGTAGATGAAGGTAGACAGTGACATGCCGAGAATGAGCACATCAGCACGTGCCAACAACTCACCAACTTGCATGCGCTCACATATAAAAACCAACACACACATTGACACACACACATTGACACACACACATTGACACACACTCACACCCACACACACGGAGACATGCATGCACTAAAGTTCAGAGATCACATTGAGATAGCAGTAACGAATTGATATGGTCTCGTGTGGCAAACAATAGTGAAGATATGAGCGTGCACTGTTTACTATTCATCACTGGCTGAACATTGATTCGGCATTATTTCATAGCGTGATGTTTGCTATATAGTTTTCACATTACTCCAATCATTACCATAACTTGGTGAACAATCACTCTTGTTATTATTATTATTATTATTGAACAAAACGAGCAAAGTGACGCAGGAAGAGCACAAGCGCTATAAACTGATTGATTGATTGTTGGTGGACAAATTACAAACTGCCAAATTTCCTTCACTGCAGTATGATGTCAAGCACGTTAACGATTTAGAATAATGTATGTAAATAATTAATTTAAGTATATAATAGCAATATAAGTAATATATAATATACAATATAAAATAAACATATATAAATAAGTAATATCATTACAATTTAGAATATAAATATAATTTAAATACAATTAGGTATAATCACAATGTTGGGTGAAATTTCTGTAAAATATTATAATGCCATTTTTTGCTGAAAAGATTATTTTATGTTGTTTTAGTCCAGCGCCCGGGAAAGTCCGGCCCGCAGAGTGGTTCAATCCGGCCGGCGAAAGGTTTTGGAGAATGTGATGAAACCACGACTTTCGTTAATTTTTACAAATTTACCGGAAAAAAATCTGCATTTTGGCCCGCCGAATGAAAAGTTTCCCGGGCACTGTTTTAGTCGATTCACGTTTACTGCCAGTGTTTTGTCATCTTACATTACAAACTGCGTCATTTTTCACCTCACACTAATGCACCATCAAACAACACTGCTTAACATAATACAATATGCAGTGTGTGTGTGTGCGTGTGTGTGTGTGTGTGTGTGTTTGTGTGTGTGTGTGTGTGTGTGTGTGTGTGTGTGTGTTTGTGTGTGTGTGTGTGTGTGTGTGTGTGTGTGTGTGTGTGTGTGTGTGTGTGTGTGTGTGTGTGGGTGTGTGTGTGTGTGTGTGTGTGGGTGTGTGTGGGTGTGTGTGTGTGTGTGTGTGTGTGTGTGTGTGTGTGGGTGTGTGTGGGTGTGTGGGTGTGTGTGTGATTTGTGTTGATGTGATATTTTAATTGCGCATGTGCCGACTGACTGATTTCTCGCCTAATTATTTCAGCTTGAATTAAGTCGCACATATTCAGCTTTTGGCCAATTTCTGCGCAGTAGAGCAGCCTGATTAGTCGGCTGTTTAGATTGTCGTATTCAGTGGGACAATGGCTGAATAAATTGGCAGTCAAGCCGACTTTTTGTTCGCAATTCTGGCAGCTGATAATGGCAAATCCCTGGGGGACAAGCCTGACAATGCCGAGGTGCTATTGATCGCATCAGTGTTGTGTAGCGCTGCGCTATCGATCATACAAGCTGGATTGTTATGCGTTGCTGCTGGTAGACGAGAAACACCGCATCACTGACATACAAGAGACAGTGCGTATAATCCAGCGCTCGTTACCATAGTCACTTGGGACTGTGTTCTGCCCGCCAGAATATATTGAGCAGTGCCGTGTCCAAATATCTGACACATGAGTGCGAGTGTTATTCTATTATGATTGATCTGAAACGATATATTTCAGTCTACTCTCCATTTATCTTGCATTATTTAGTCTGCGGAGAGTATAGATATAGTTGTGCAGATGGAAGGAAGCGATGTGAGGAGGCAGAATTGCTCGGCGTGCAGCAGTGACAGTGATCATGATCATGATGATCTTAACTACCAACAAGGCTGGGGTGATTGTGGGTCCTGGCAACCGGAAGTCTTCCATGACTGCTCCAACCAGCAAGATGCAGAAACAATGACAAATGTAATTGGCTCAGATGATCACATATCAGGCAATACAGATGCCGTCAATATCATGCAAATTGACCTCACTAGTAGTGAAAACAACATGAATTGTTCCCATAATAGCTGTGCGTGTGAGCACATTGTCGGAAATTATGAAGACGGTGATCAAGAGCATAGTATTCGTGCAGAGAATAGGTGCGGCAAAAGTGATCATATATTCAAGCAGATGGAACATTGTAGTAATGAGACCCAAGTGCATGAGGAAAAACACCAGGCTGGTTCATCTACAGATCACATTGCCGAAATAGTGCATGCAATTGTCCATAATGAGAATTCGGCTCCTTCACACGCGAAAAGCGTATGTGTTCATAATATTCCCGGCTCGTATATGGTCAATGGACATAGACTAGAGCTAGTGAGTTCCTCTCTGATTAATTTCCCAACTCTGCACGTAAATCAAGCGCTCAACATCACGGTGAGTATTTGCGTGCTACTCTACTGGACAAATGAACCATTTAGCTTGATATTTTACTATTTCACTCATGCACTAGCTCTATTTGAAACTCCAGCAATTGAAACAGAACATCCTCGCACGACAACATCACAGCGATGCTTGTTATTTGCTCAATTAACTTGAAAAATAGCGTGCATTCATCACTATGTGTCCCCAGAAAAATAACCAGTTATATCAAGTGTTCCAGTTATTTGGCAACATAACGATGAACATTTTCGCATATTTGTGCAATTCCAACTGCTTGTTTATATGCGCCATTGCTGACTTCAATAACGTAGTTTCTGAATTATTACGCGAGTCAATAATTTGGCGTACATACACCATGAGAAATAAACATAATTATGTTGTAGTTATAGTGTGCTATCTCGGAAACAATTGCTGAATATCTTTGATGAAACGCACCTATGTTTTGTTTGTTTGTTTTGTTTGAGTGAAATAATTTGTTCGGCAGCAAGTATACGCCAGTGATGTCGGTCTGGAGAACTTGCCTCTTGAATGTTTAACCGGCCTGGTTTGTGTGGAATATCTGGACCTTCGTTCCAACCGACTGGCCACTATACCCAGCACCATATCTCACCTGGCCAAACTCAGGGTGCTGCTCGTGCAGTACAATCTCCTCTCCACGCTTCCCATACAACTAGGTGAGTCTTGCAGGAAATTCGTCCAGCCTGCAATCTCTGCAACGCTCAACCACCACGCCAAAACAAGAAAATAATGAAATAGCTCCATTATCTGCTCACTCAAGTATTGTATTGTGTATACTAGCACTGGTGAATCTCTCATAATAGCAGGCTTTCTTAATAACACTGACTTTAAATAAAGTCCAGCCACGAAAATATCGTTCAATTTTATGACTGATTTCCTCAATCAGAGAGGCGTGCTTTTACAAACACAGCCAATCAATCAGCAGTGTTTGCCTATTAAAACAACAATATTAGAAAAAATAATCATGAAATATTTGGATATCCTGTGTTGAACCAATGAATTTGACCAGCACCTGGTTGAAAGCATTAGTCTATACCAGTGATCTCAAGCTCAGATGAAAAGATTGGCCATTATAGTGAATAAAAATCTAGGCCGCATCTTGGAAATACACCTTTCAATTGTATCGTGCAGAATCAATGACGGGCCTATAAGGGCTGTTCAAATTTAACATCAATCACTTCTTTCATGACCCGCTTCCATGCGCGTAGATCCTGGGGTATATATACCCACGACGAATTGGCTGGAGGATAAATATGCAATTATGCCCTCCGATAATTCCGCTAAGCTCAGTTTATTGGCTATATTGTTCATGCATTCATGTACGTTTTGCCACTATCAGTACACAAGAACACACGGTGAAAATGCAGGAAAAGTAGTAGCAAGGAGCTGATGGTAGCCGAGTGGCTCTTTGTATCAGCTGCTCAGCTGTTTGTATGAGCTACTCAGCTGTTTGTATCAGCTGCTCAGCTGTTTGTATCAGCTGCTCAGCTGTTTGTATGAGCTGCTCAGCTGTTTGTATGAGCTGCTCAGCTGTTTGTATCAGCTGCTCAGCTGTTTGTATTAGTTGCTCAGCTGTTTGTATCAGCTACTCAGCTGTTTGTATGAGCTGCTCAGCTGTTTGTATGAGCTGCTCAGCTGTTTGTATGAGCTGCTCAGCTGATTGTGCACATATAAATATTTGCACGTACAGAAACACATACATTCATACATTCACACATACACATGTATACACGCATACACTAGGGCTATTTGCATTAACAACACAATTATCATAATTTACAATTGACATAAAAATCAGCAAAGTATAAGAGTAGCAATACACGACAAGTGTGTGTGTGTGTATGTGTGTATGTGTGTGTGTGTGTGTGTATGTGTGTGTGTGTGTGTGTATGTGTGTGTATGTGTGTGTATGCAATTACTGCAAAACCTCTATTTGAACGGCACTTATAATGAACCGCACTTCGGGGAAACGTTTGAAAATTAGAACAGTATTCCGTTCAAATACAGGTTTTTCGGTATATGCAATATAATTTACATTGAAGTATGCTTGTTGTAATTTAATATGCCTAAAATAGGGTTTCATGTAATTGACCGACTGAGCCAACCTTGCACAATGCATGAGGGATGTCATTCCTCCAAGCCTGAATACAAATCTACACCCGCGCTCGTTTCTGTCGTAATTAAATATAAATAAAAAACTAGCATTGATTGAATTAAATATAAAAACACTACAAATCATACCTGCCCTTAATATAGGAAAAAAACTTGAGCCCGAGCCTTGAACCGGAATTAATTACGATGACATCCTTATAGGTCTGCATTATTATATCACCATATAAACTAATTCATATAAGAACTTCTCGTATATATTCACATAGTTCATTGGTATACTGCCCGTAGTTTAAATTTTCAAACCTCTCTAGTTATGTAACTATGAGTTTAAGACATTGAGATAATATATCATGAATTTAATTAATTCAAAATAAGAAAAATTGACATAGACCCGTCTAGTGGATATAATGTCATGCATATAATGTGCTGTATGGACGTGTGTGTACAAAGTGCGTGCTTTCTATAAAGCTATTTTATTGAAGCCAACGATTATTTACAGTAATAATAGTTCAAGGGTATCCATGGCAACCAACAATTACACAAACTCGCCTGAATGCGCAGTTGAACGAAAACACATTATCATTGATACTATCACGAAAACACATATCATTGATACTAGCATATCTTGTGTTGGAAGATTTTTGCTGCAAGATGGAAAGTAAATTTCGACGAATGTCTTTAGGTCTACCTGCATTACGTAATGAAATAAGCGATAGTTCACATACGAACATCAAACCAGAAGACCAGCTAGAGCTCTCACCGCAGGATTTAAGCGAAGATATAACTCAAACGCTGACAGCGGTCAACCCGGATATACCGGAAAATCTTGTTGATTTCAATTATGGTAAACGACAGTTCGTAAACAGTTCTGTCAATAATGCTTTCCTTTTCACGTACAATCATAAAGGCTGTCTGGCCCACCAGGATCATTTTGGTCAATCGTCATCGTCTCAATATACAACTGAAGAAAAAAGTTCCAGCGACAGAATATTGAATGGAAGTACTGAAGATACGGAGTGTCATGAAAATGAACGCGAAGATATCGCAACAACATCCGCTGTCAAATCTATTAAGAAGCAAATGAAAATGTTTTTCAACGCTTTCAATTATTGCGAGCGTTCTTCACAGACTCCAGTTAGGCAGAAAAAAGACAAAAGCTTACAGATTCACACTCCTTCTCATCATTCATTCAGTAGCAATGTTAACCGCTCAACGATATATGACGCGTACATTTATGATTTTGAAATAAAGAAGCAAAGCAAGTTAGACCAGCAGAAGTCCTCCTCGGAAATGCATATTATTCACATGACTTCAAATTCAACGCAGAAAGGCAACGAAGGGGAACATCTCCATCTGAGAATGCATCAACAAATCAAGAATATGGAATTTGCAATTATTCAAAATTCACAAGATGAAATATTTCACGATTACAAATATTTTGAAGATCCCTGCGATGAAATGGCCGGAAAAGAAGGCAGCCTGTTGCCTTTGTGGGAAACAATCACATTTGACAAGAATAAACATCTGGATGTGACTGATTTATGTTGGAGCCCCCATCATGCAGATGTGTTTGTGGTAGCTTATGGTTCATTGGAGTTTCACAACAACAGAGCTAGTGGAGATGGTCAGAACACGCAAAAAGGTCGTCTAAGTGTATACTCACTGCAAAATCCTACGTTCCCCAAATATACCTTCGAATCAACATGCTATGTTATGTGTATCGACATTCACCCAGTTCACGGTCATCTTGTATGTATGGGCCTCTATGACGGAACTGTGGGAGTGTTGAGTCTTCAAACACGCTCCATTGTGCCTGTAGTAAGAGCACGTCTTCTCAGCAAAGGGCATATGCAGAGCGTGATAAAAGTGCTCTGGAATAGAGACAGCAATAGCGATATATTGAGTTTCTTGTCAGCATCCACCGATGGTCAAGTGTATAGCTGGGAGCTGGTGGGCACAGAGCTACAGGGAACCAAGCTGCTGGGATTGCACACAGAACTAGTCGGCAGTGACAGTGCGGACGGCGTGTGTGTTTCACTGTACGCATGCTGCTCTGCACTTTGTTTCGACAGAGCCAATCGACGTCATATCCTCATAGGCACTGGAGAAGGTGATTTGTACCAGTGCAAACTGGGTTTTGCTGCAAAAACTAGCCGGCGTTCCATTCATTATCAGACGGTGACGGCGGTGGTTTGGAACGAATTTTGCGACGACTTGCTAGCCACGAGCAGTGCTGACGGTCTGGTGCGTGTGTGGTGGCGAGATGAGCCATCACCTCTGTTCGAGTTTGACCTGCACTCGCCAGTGATGTCGGTCGCGTGGTCGCCGTTCACATCGACCGTGTTGGCGGCCGTGTGCGTTGACGGAAACGTGCACGTGTTTGACGTGGCAGTGAACCGGAGTCGCGCCGTCTGCTCGCAGTCGCTCGTCGATCCGCGTCGCTGCCGACTCACCAGACTCGCCTTCAACCGCACTCAGCCGATTCTGGCGGTGGGCGACAGTCGAGCCAAAGTGCACGTGCTAAAACTGTCGCCAAACCTTCGTCGCCAGCCTCGAACTGACAGGAAAACGAACGCGACCAGCTTGAAGCAGAGCCAGATTGAACAACTGAACAAAGTTCTCGGCTTCATTAAAGTGCGCTTTTAAATGTCTCAGTGATTAATACGAAAAATTGCCCACAATCGTTCTTTGTGATCATGTACATAATATCGTTTTCGTGCTGTTTCACTTGATTGTGAAAAAATTGTTTAGTTACAGTTTGTGTTTAATTGTAGTTATCTATATTTACAATACTACATATTCATGTGCTCAGTTGTATTTCACATAAGCTAAAAGCGCATGTTTCAAGCATACTGGCACAAAGACCACCTACCTCACTGGAGTTGCAGAACAGTGACCTCAAACACACACTCACTAATTATTCTCATAAAATACACTTCAATGCACGCTTCATGCTTTACCGATAATGTCAAAGCAAAACATTTCAACTAACTGGGAAATATTTGCACCAGCGTCCTTGTTAAACTTACTTCTCTTCGGAAACAAAACAGGCCGTTCAATGTTGGCGTTCGTTCCTAACAGACAGGTGGCACTTAATAACCGTGAAAACAACACGTTGAAAACAACGTCGTCATGCATTAATAGTAAATTATATGAGGATAGAAATTGAAGTGTGTCAGTTCTGCTCATAGCACTATTAATTATGTATTAATTTTCAATAAAACATCGGCCACTCAATTATGAGAAAGTTTTGCCCTAAATAAACGCCATGTATGATAACTGTGTGTGTATGTGTGTGTATGTGTATGTGTATGTGTATGTGTGTGTGTATGTGTATGTGTATGTGTAGGTGTATGTGTATGTATATGTGAGTGTGTGTATGTGTGTGTGTGTATGTGTATGTGTGTATATGTGAGTGTGTATGTGTATGTGTAAGTGTGTGTGTTGTTGTTGTTGTTGCAGGTACACTGAAGCAGCTTAGAGTAGTGAATTATCACGGAAATCCACTCGTGTTTCCGCCACAATCCGTTCTCAAGAAGGGCTGGCCCAGTGTGCGTCAGTACTATTATTCTCTGCTCGAACCACCAGCTCTCAATCCACCAGGTTCATTTCGAGAAATTGCTCCCATGACACGCACATGAAATGTTCGTATAGAACAGTGGTTATTAAGCTGTGGGAAATTCCCCACTGGTGGGGAATGGAAGAGTTGCCAAGTGGGAAGCTAAAGGTCGTACAGAACAGGACAACTATGTGTTTTTTATCAATTCAAATTCGTATATTTTTGTTTCTAATGATATCTTGACATTTACTTTGATGCAGCAACTTAGTTTATTGAATTTATCAGCGCTGTTGTGAAAATGAAGAGATGACTCATTAGGAAGTGGGAAACAGAGACAAATAGTTAAGAACCACTGCTATAAACGCTTAACATTCGAAATCAGGTCATTATTGTCAATTAATTACTTAACCGCTATATAAATTTGTCTAATTGTTTACTTGAAACATTATTAATGCTACATGTGACCAACTTCAAACCAGAAATTATCCGGTATTTAGCAGCACTGCAATGATCGTATCCAGTCATCAACGTGAAAGTCTGCGGGCAAAGTGGTTAAATTTACCACCAAAATTGGAGACTAGATCAAACAACACAATTAAGCTCTTCATTCAGATATGAATGTAACACGCACTGAAAAATATTCATTGTTACTTGAGTCCGACTTTCTCGTGTATTTCAACGACTGCATTTGTTCCAGCAACTTAGTGCAGTGACAGGCAATATTTCTCGCTAGTTACACACATGAATTCAGTGACAAACAGCTGAAATATGTGCCGCCGTAAAGCCGAGCCAATTTACTGCTTTCTACACAACAGCCAGTCACCGAATAGCCCGCTACCATTTACGAGGCGCTGCTTTATCGCTTCGTTCTACTGTTCGCAATATAAACACACTCACACACACACGCACACACACACACACATACACAATAAAACGCGCACGCCTAGGTCAGTGTTATTAAACTGGACAGCAATTCGGGAATTATTGAAGTTCAAATACGTTCCTCAGGTCCAGTGCCCCCAACAACTGGTCTGTGCTGTTATTTCCAGGTGAAATTTTGGTTGTTATGATAATTACTCAAAAGCTTTCACAAAAGGTATTGAGGCAAGTTAGCATAGCTCATGCATGACTTATTGTTAAACAAAAGCTCAGATAAATTGATGTGATAGAATTTCTTAAACGGTAATTTAATTTGATAAATATAATATCTGACATGTGCTTCATCACTTGGCTTGTAGCTGCTAAAACTTGAGAGCATTTATTACAGAACAATATCTGGCGAACCAAATTCCACAGTTAGTCTTATAGTTATTGTTATTATTATTGCTATTATTATTTAATTATTAAGTTAGTTAGAGTTAATTAGAGTTAATTAGTTAGTTAGTTAAGTAGTTATTAGTTAGTTAGTTAGTAAGTTAGTTAATTAGTTGGTTATTAGTTAATTAGTTAGAGTTAATTAGTTAGAGTTAGTTAGAGTTAGTTTAAGTTAACAGAGTTAGTATAAGTTAACAGAGTTATTAAGTTAGACAGTACGCCGACATTTTTGAAGTGTGGTTAAATATATTCCTCAATGAGCCTCAAAATTATTTATATACAAAAATTTTGATCGCAGCAGTATTGGTTCGTCTGCCAGCATTATTATGAAAGTGTTATTATTAGTATTAGAGTTGGGAATTTTATGTGATCACATTAAAAATAGTTTTCCACATAAAATGCCATTTTTGAGCCAGAAAACATAAATACCATTTTCGCTGAAAAATACCGTCCACATACGAGTAATACTGTCCAAATACTCGTATATACTTGTCTAGGTTGCGTCTGGAATGAATATATGCTGTTAATAATTGTAATTACACGGATTACGCATTCAACAAGTTCAACAAGTTATGATACACTCGAACACTGTATATAGGTAAAACAGTAACGCTAACAATGTTAACAATGGAATATAGCAACGTTTTTGAAAGCTTCTCAAGTCCGGACACGAAGAGTGTCGCACGGTGTTATTCTCCTAGTGAACTACTGTATGTGTTGTGGGGGTGGCTCAAGTGACGTGTCAGCGTGGCAACGGGATTCAGATGGTCTGCAATAACTCGCTATGTAAATCAAACTGGTGTTTTGTGAAGTTACATATATCGGGTATACATGTACTTCATATTTACATCTTTGGAAAATATTTAATATAAACTGCTCAAAAGGAGTCTGTATTGTCACGCTCAAGCGGGTTGAAGGAATTCAATGTGAAGTCGAATTTTTCGAGGAATATACGTCTGATGGGGAGAGCATGTTTTGCGATGCATGTGAGAAAAACGTGCCCGCTAGTCACAAGTCGCAGCTCGACCAACACAACAAACCGGTTGCTCGATAAACATGTCAACTATACATGCAGAATCGAATCATTGGATCATTGTGCCTCGAGGCAGAAGTCCAAAATGGCACCTCTACAGTGGCGGTGCCAAAGGAGGGGTTCGGGAGAGCTGAAACTTGTTCAACGTACTACGAATATTTAACCTCCCTAAGGGTGACACCGCAATTGGATGTCGCTAGATACATGTATAAAATGTAAACATTTTACGAAAGAGTCCAGAATTCGCAGTAATATGCAAATTTAGTAACATAATTTGGGGCTTTCGACAACATATATTGGCATTTTTCATCACATAATAAAAACATAAAACGTGAAAAATTATCACATAAAATTCCCAACTTTAATTATTCATAATTATGAGAGGGTCCCATGCGCCCCCTCATACAGCTTTGCTCCTACTGCCCTCTATAGTACGAGCCTGAACCACCGCATAAGCGCCGATGTGAATGATCAGATAATACTGCACAGCAATATCAGCACCACAATGAGAGAATTATAGCCCAGTATCTATGATATCATCACTGCTCACACTATCATCTTCAGCACTGTGATTTTCCTGTTCATTTTCACAATGTTACCGTGATTCACTGCATTGTTTAACAGCGCCAGCTGGTGAAATCAATCGACAACTACAGCTTCAAAGTATCACCACAGAAAACGTTTCATTGGTCGAGCCCAGCAACGACACGACATCTCCCGACACGCAACTCAACACTCATCTGTCTCACCGCACGTGCGAAACTGGCGCCACCAGCGATAATGAAGCTGCTGCAGCTGAAATCAGCCGAGTGCAGCCGAGATCAGCTGACGCTAAATTTTGCCTCACAGTCAAATCATCTCGTGGCAACAGTAAACTGAGACGAAAAAGCGGTGTCAAAAGCCAGCTCAAGGTGAATAATAGTGGATCTCATGATGGAACGCTGTCAATTACAGTGTATGTATCATGGCACACGTAAATGGTTGAACCTCTAATTAACAGAACATGAGGTATCGATGAGTTGTGCAGGAGCACAAGCACACACTCACACACACACACACACACACACACACACACACACGCACACACACACACACACACACACACATAAGCACAGACACACAATCACAAGCACACACACACAAACAATCACAAGCACACACACCCGCACACACACACCTGCAAAAACACACACACACACACAAGCACACACACACACAAGCACACACACACACACACGCACCTGGACAAGTATATTTAACACAAGATCACACAGGGGCTATTAACACGCGCTTTCAACAGACAAGCATTCATTGACAAGCACACTCGCACTTACAAACAAGCGCACAAAGCAGGACTCAAGACGAATGTAAACACAAAGCAATAACAACCAGCACGAAAGAAGTGGGGGATCGGAAATGCACAAAATGACAACTGGTTATTCACAGTGAATATTGGGATTTTATGAGGAGTCTGGCTTGTCTGGTATGTGCTCTAGCAATAATATATTTCGAATCATATTTTGAAAGCCGTTTCAGAGGCGGCAGTTTCACACACACACACACAGGTGTACACACACACACATGTACACTCGCAGAGATAGACGCAAGGACACACACACACATATACACGTGGGCGTGTATCAGTGTAATGTAGTACACCTGTAATATAATAAACGTATTTAAAAGTTAAAAGCAAATGTAGTTTAAAAGCAATATGGATGTGCTTGATGTCAGTGCATTGCATGATGGAGAATGTATCATAATAAATGATCGAGAATGGCGCTGTCAATATGACAACCATACGACAAAAACAACAATGATGATTGGACAGATAAAATATATTTAACCCTGGCACTGGCTTGTTTGAAAATGTTTTCCAGCGCACGTTGTCTGTGCTGCAAGTACGGCGGAAAAACAGTCGTGTTATGTTGTTGAAGCGTGTTCAGTTGGACAACACCAGTATCGTTGATGCCAGCTTCTCCAGAACGTCGTCTGGTCGGCGGCTCGCTCACAAGACCGGTGCTGATTGGTCGACAAGAAGACGAGGTCATGTCAGGTCATGTCATGTCAGGTCATGTCATGTCAGGGGACGAGGTGATGTCAGGTCGGAGGCGAGGCCACTCTGTTGGCTGCCTCGTCAACAATCGTCACAGGTTGATACAACTCGGCCGTGCCAACACACATCACACCTCACACACCACACATCACACCTCACACACCACACATCACACATCACACCTCACACACCACACATCACACATCACACCTCACACACCACACACCACACATGGCACATCACACATCACACATCACACCTCACACATCACACCTCAAACATCACACATCACACATCACACATGGCACATCACACATCACACCTCACACACCACACACCACACATCACACATCACACATGGCACATCACACATCACACAACACACATCACACCTCACACACCACACACCACACATCACACATGGCACATCATACATCACACATCACACCTCACACACCACACATCACACATCACACCTCACACACCACATATCACACATCACACACCACACATCACACATCACACACCACACATCACACAACACACATCACACATCACACATCACACAACACACATCACACATGGCACATCACACCTCACACATCACACATGGCACATCACACCTCACACACCACACCTCACACATGGCACATCACACATTACACCTCACACACCACACATCACACATGGCACATCACACATCACACATGGCACATCACACCTCACAAATCACACATGGCACATCACACCTCACACATCACACATCACTCCTCACAAATCACACATGGCACAACACACCTCACACATCACACATCACACACCACACATCACACTGCCAACCAGCCAAGCGATCCACAACAGAATAAGAATGTTGGGAGAGCTTATGCACAACAGTGAATCCCAAAATATTAAACATGATGCATTTAGAGTAATAGCAGATATATTAGCATTGGCAGATATAAGCATTAGCACGTGCACTGGTGTTATTGTAGGTGTGATATGTATTGGCGACAACGCAGGTCATATACGGGTAATTTCTGCACAGGTTAGCGGGTCTATTGTTAGATGATCTACAACAATATTTAGTACAAGCACCAAATACAAATGAATTATTATATAAGCTTAAATCTCACAAACTGTGTCGCAATGCAGAATACGTAGTGTCATCAAACAATGTCGGAACATAATGATATGCTCGGCCATTTTACACATATAAACATTTTGTTATATCTGCGCGCCACCTGGAGTTAAGATGCATTCGAGATACGAGTGATCCGCTATGCCTGCGGGCCGGAACATGCTACGCTCATGCCACATCTGGTGGTGAAACGAGACAACTATTATCGGCCTTAAGGACACAAGCCCCACATTATATTTAGTAATTATGCTTTTATCATACTGTCAACGTCAATATAGTCAATTCTAGCTACTATGACAGTCTCGCTACTATGTCACTCTCGCTAATATGACAGTCTCACTACTATGACAGTCTCGCTACTATACCACTGTTGCTCGGTCCCGACCAGCCTATACAAAACCAATTCACTATGCCACCACTAATCTCGCTACCAGGTCACTTTTGTCGACGATAGGAAACTGTTATGGAAAAGCCAAGTTTGTAGAAGAGATCGGAGCTTGAACCGGAGGACTCTGAAATGCTCGAGATCTGGGAAGCTCTACCTTCCCATAGGTAATCAGTTTCAGATTCACGGAAACTGAAAAATCAGGCATTCTTGAAGTCGACGATCACCTTGCGACTGGTGGGGTTTTTATGCTGGAAGAGGTTGCGGAGGAAATGCTGAACCACGAGGAACCGGTGGAAGGTAAACTCGAAGATACAAATATCAAGTAGGAAGTCATATCGTTTGAAGAAGCCTAGCTCGCATGGACCAACATCAGGAAGTTCAAGCAGCGTGAGACGCAAGTGTAACGCAAGCGTGAGAACGTTTAGACAACGAAATACTTGAAATCCGCCAAGGAAAATGCGCCAGCCGACGATGTTTGAAAGCTATGAACTAAGACTGATAGATCAGCTCAAGAAATAAAGTTGGTTTTATAATAAAGGCATATTCGTTGAGAAAATACGACAGTTTTTTCAAACCTTCGCTACTTTTTCATTCCCGCTACTTTTTTCGGTTTAATTATGTTTGGTCCCGACGGGTGTTATATTAGCGAGATTTGACTGTATACTAGTGCACTAATTGAATCATAATTTTCTATAACATGCATAATACTGGCATATATGAAAACATTGACACTTTCTTGTGAAAACTGACGCCCTATTTTCCTCTGCATTCAAGGATGAAGCGGCATATTCGGAAGAGCAAGGCGAAATCAAAAACTCCATAAAAACCAGGTACAATATCATATTATATGATGCTGAAAAGTAGTATTGCATTGATTGTATTAAATCATTTGTGGTAATGCACAACTCCAATGGTGTCATACACTGGCATTACTGATACTTGATACAGTTTTAATAAATAAGCAATCAATTCATGAGAACAGTGTGACATTGTCATAATGAGCATTTGTCACTCATGCGGCTGTTTGACAGACGAAAACTTCAACTTCCAGTCCTGACATTCATTGATCTCAACTTGCAACAGATCAGAGACAAGTTGAACAACATTGATGCCAACAGAAGACACCAAATTCTTCAAAGACACCAGTACAGTACAGTGCATACAGAACTTCACAGAAATCACAGTCATTATGCAATAATTAGCACATTTGAATTATAAAATATTAGCCCAGGCTATTACTAATGACATGGTCGGGTGCAAAGCATTATTTATACGAGTAAAAACAAGCCCTGTTTCTTCAACTAATTGCTCCTCATACTCAATCTATTATCAAAATAATATTACAATTTTCCGTATTAATATGTTATTATTGTTTGTATGGTTTTAATATAATAATATATTATAATATTGGTGAATTTCTCGTCATGGCGATTTTGCAGCAACAAGCTTTTCCTGGACAACTGGCGGAGCAAGGCAGAAAAAATGCAAAAAGAAGTATTTTATGAACACATCAAAACAAACCTCAACAGACAAGGTACAAGTTCGAGCTGCTCCTACGTACTGTGTGTATGTGTAGCTTGAATTGTTGCGTGTGTGTGCGTGTGTGCAGGTGTTCAAATATGATACTGGCACACACACAATTAGCGTGATCTTCTCCGTAACGCTTATATTTCCACCCAGAAACTGTTTTAGGGGCGGGGTATCACTCGCAACAAAATTCTATAATTTGCATCGTGAAATGAAACAAAAAAGGGCAATGTGTACATTCGTGCACAAAATTACCTCCTTAATGACAATACATGGTTCAACTCCGCGCTATAAACAAGTTAAAGAAAAAAGTAAGCACGATATGAAATGAGCGTGATACAGTTGATTCTGTCCCTCAATAAAATAATGACATCGTGATCCGCGCACGCAACGAGTGGACAGCGAAAATGTTTCAATGAAAACAGAGGTCAGTTGAGAGCTAATAAATGCGGTATACAACGTGCCTCGGAAAAATCCTATTTATTTTGTTTTTCCTTTGGCTTTGTGGCGTGTTTGTAGATGAGGCACTGCCAGGCAGTGACATGCACGGTCATTCTTATCATTATACCGTGGACCCGGTGAGCATTGAGTTCCCGTCTGGCCAGCCATCGTTGAATCAACCAAAAAACGTGCTTCGCTCGTGGACTCAGCGGTGAGAGCTGGCATTGTCGGTTGTTGTTTTTGTGAGTGATGTACCAAGTTAGCGCTTGATTGAGCGTGCATGTGCGTGTGTATGCGCGTGTGTTGCTGTGACGGTGTATTTTGCATTTCCAGCATGACAGATGGAGATGAGGTGTACACCAAAGTGAACGAGGCAATGAGGCAAATTGTGAAGAGTGGAAACGTTACAGCTGCCTCACCGTCTGTATATCTGAGGGACTCGAGAAAACATGTGGCAAAAGTAAGTCCGCTATTTCTGCTGGTCTCTCCATGCAAAAACATACTCTGTCCAATACTTATATAAATATGATCTATGTCCCCTTCCTGCACTGTCCCTTCCTATATCCAACAATGGCAGCGCCTGCCACTGATGGATTTAGGAAGGAAGCGGTTGGTCTTGGACTCATTGTAATCCAAGATGAATGGCAATGATGTAAGTGATCTGGATGAACCACAGTTGAAATTTGTCAGTTATCAAACATCAACATCTGAATGGCGAGCGTATGTACGCATGCAGCTATTTCACCTTTAACATTGTATATACAATTTTTTGTCATTATGACAAGCGGCATGTTATATGACGGAAACACAGCCATATATTACGCTTGACTCAACATTTTGATTTTTTCACAGCTCAACGACATATCGCTTATGCTGGAAAACTTGCGTATCAAGCACCCTCTTCCCAAGTAAACACCTCGTTTGTCGTGTGATTTTTCTACTCAATGTTGAGTCCAACAGTTCAAATATCTACTCGCAACGCTACACAATCCATGTGGCAGACACACCCTCATCACACCGAGAAATAATATATTTTGCTTGCAATTTTAAATGTTTTTCTACGTTGTTCCTAATTTCCCGCCTTCGTCGTCAAATGAGGTTGAATAAAAATTGAGGATCTACAATTATCGCCGGATTTCCAATAAACACTTGCTTTTCCGTCGTGTTTTCAAGCGTGGTAAAACAAATATGCGCGCTGTACAGTCGCCGAAATGTACGACTGAATCGTATGAAACCAGTAACAAACGGCAATGACACGTACAGAAACACGCATTAATGAGACACGTAGTGGACGCATAAAGCATGTATCAGTAGTGAATCATCAATGGCCACTGAAATCATTAGCTTATCGAGACCAATCGCCAATAGGACATTGGCTAATTCATAATGGGGAATCAACAATTGAAGTTCAGGAATTGATCAGAAGTGAAGTCATCAAATCGAACGAAATGTGACTTTATTGGTTTTCACGTGACATTTGGTTTATGCTCATTTAATATTTTCGAATTTCTCCGTTTTATTTGCAATTTTTCTAGACATTAAATATTCTTGCAAGTGAAATTACTTAATATATATATTATCATTGGAATCTCAATATGATTTATAATAATACTAGCACAATATATAGTACAGTGGTGCGTTATGTATAAATCAAACTGGATGAGGTGAAATTCTGTCAATATTTGTCCACCAGCGCTTCGAGTTCAGCACGTCAGCATGAGGAAAATGTTGAACTTCTCGCTTCCAAGACCGTCGTTGATGTTAAGATAAAAAGGGGAATAAACATGAAAATATAATAAAAAATTAAATCCAGCACCAAACCGCAAAGCAACGCGCACAATGCAAATAAACCCACAACAGCGCCACGAACGCCAGTACATTCGGCCTCACCGCCAGACTACGCACGCACACCGAGACACACAGACACACATACACCCAATCAGTCATCAAGAAAATACACACACACAGACATACACACATGCAGCTAACATACACACAACGTCACGCGAAGCACACACACATACTGAACTACAGTAAATCAAGCAAACTTCTTGCAGACTCCATGAACATGATTCACGTTGATGAGCAAAATCTTATCGTGCGGCATTTTGTTCAGTTTGAAGTGCAAGTCCTGGACTATCAGAATATTGTGCGCCCATCACAGGAAAATATCTGCTTCAAATCAACTGCTGGAGCCAAATACGTGCCAGCGAAGAGCTGAACATAAAAACTGAAGAAACAATGAATTCAGTAAAATGCCTGACATCTCACCGAAGCAAGATGCTAGGTGTCAAAGTGTCGGTGCATTTGATGATAGTGGAACCAGGATAGATCTCTGTCTCTGACAAATGTCAGTTGACACTCTGCGTCAGAACACTACTAGATGAGAACGAGCCGTGGTCGCGAGCGGCATGTTTCAGGGGGCACCAGAGCTGCTGAACATGCTCAATTATCGTTATATCTGAGTGGCATTTCCCAATATACTATTGCATATTTGCTGTTTTAATCTCAAATGACTGAATGAAGGCAAGATCGAATGAAACTAACGATATCCGATTAGGTGACAGGAATCATCTCGCTATTATAAGGGGTCTAATTTTCAGTTATATCGACATATTCCCTATCATAGTCGTGCTGAAGAGCTCGATCTCTTGCGGCTAAGAGACCCGCAATCATATATGATGAGGGCGGCAGATAGCCTAGCTACGCCACTGATACATTCATGTGACTGCACAAAACATGTTCCGTTCACAAACAAGCTATCAATTTGACTGACCTGCAGCAGATCTCAGTACCATCAGGCCGAATGTTGATATCAGCTGACTCAAGTGGCTGGACAATTGAACAAGCATAGCTGCCCAGGTGAGTTTCAATACAGCTTAACATACTGACCGCACTAGAAGCACTCGAGCTCACAATCACAACCTCATCGTGAAAGTCCGTCATCAATCACACATTCACACTCGTTGCACACACACACACACACATACACACACACTGGATCTCAATGGATAACACTACATGTCAATATTTGAGCAATTATTCAGTGTGCCCACAATTCTGCTAGGGGAACAAATAGCGCACAGTGAACACCTGAATTCGCACTCTTATCACACAAACAGCAAACAACACTTGAAACACAACTGAAACAAACACGTTTACTGCCCGTCTGTATGTCACCACTCACACTACACACACGCATACACACACGAATAGAACAGACACAGAATACAATACAATAGACACACACATGCGCACGAGCATACATATACATACACGTCACTACCATGTCAATGGAGCGGACCATCAAGTGACCCAGACACCCATCATAACTACACAAATGTCACTTATGCAGTGGTCTTCAAACAAGCACCCAGCAGTTGAGTCAGTCAGAAGCAGTTACAGTTCAGGACTCAATGAATAATATCTCGGCGTGAACGATGAATGAAGACACTTTGATTCTAGACATCCCGTCTGACATTGCAGCCTCATATCAGTTGTGCAAACATTTCGCCACCACATGTGAACACCACCAAATGTTTCCCTGCAGATGTGTTAACCAATACAGATAAGCTTTTATCGAAACAATGAACGAATCACTGTTGATGTCGCATGTAATATTGACAGTGTAAATGGTGATTACACCATATTGACAGTGTAAATGGTGATTACACCATATTGACAGTGTAAATGGTTATTACACCATATTGACAGTGTAAATGGTGATTACACCATATTGACAGTGTACATGGTTATTACACCATATTGACAGTGTAAATGGTGATTACACCATATTGACAGTTAAATGGTTATTACACCATATTGACAGTTAAATGGTTATTACACCATATTGACAGTGTAAATGGTGATTACACCATATTGACAGTTAAATGGTTATTACACCATATTGACAGTGTAAATGGTTATTACACCATATTGACAGTGTAAATGGTGATTACACCATATTGACAGTGTAAATGGTGATTACACCATATTGACAGTGTAAATGGTGATTACACCATATTGACAGTGTAAATGGTGATTACACCATATTGACAGTGTAAATGGTGATTACACCATATTGACAGTGTAAATGGTGATTACACCATATTGACAGTGTAAATGGTGATTACACCATATTGACAGTGTAAATGGTTATTACACCATATTGACAGTGTAAATGGTGATTACACCATATTGACACTGTAAATGGTTATTACACCATATTGACAGTGTAAATGGTGATTACACCATATTGACAGTGTAAATGGTTATTACACCATATTGACAGTGTAAATGGCGATTACACCATATTGACAGTGTAAATGGTGATTACACCATAACACCACTTGCCATACAGATGCATGGTATTTACAGAACTACTTCTCATGAGTCATGCATGTCAGTATATCATGAGTCATGCATGTCAGTATATCATGAGTCATGCATGTCAGTATATCATGAGTCATGCATGTCAGTATATCATGAGTCAAACATTCACTGAAATGCAAAATAAATTAAATGGCAAGTAATATTTTTCAAGTCTATAAAACTCAGATTACAGCACAATTTATCCAGATGTATTATATGCACCACGGCCGTATGTGTGTGTGTGTGTGTGTGTGTGTGTGTGTGTGTGGTATGTGTTAAGACGACAGACGGTGATGTTTGCGCGTTCAACAAGTTATTGCACACGACACAATCATAATCATAATCACAATCACAATCATAATTGCTAGCACAAACAGTCGTACATGACAGAACAGTCGGGCTAATAAAATACCACAAGCATTTTTTCATTCGCTAGTAAATCTGCACTCACCGCTTGTTGCGTCCTCAATTGAACCTCCCACACATCCCAACACCCGTTCTAACCGCCACTTACATAGTAACACACACACACACACATTGTTCACAATACGCGTTGCTGAACGCTCGCAGACACACACACACACGCACCATCACCACTAACGCTGCTCAAGTGATTGAAATATAAACCAATCACACACACACACACACACACACGCACACGCATACAAACTTAAGACACAAGCCTGAAATTGAGAACATCGGTAGCAAGGTGTTGTGATCGAACGCAAGTAGAAATTATGCCTAGCAGTTAATACAGCACAAAACAAGACTAAATCGAGAGGAAATGCGCGGCTGGTAGTAGCTCACGTGCCCATCACCATGGTAAAATTACCAGCCCATCACCATGGTAACATTACCAGCTCAACTATGCCACTTCACCGCTCAAACATGCCGATGCAATTAAAATCGTCGCAAAATAAAACAATGCGTAAAATAATTTTCTTTCACAGCTCGTCTGCGCTCACATGCAGATAATCAGTGCAGCACGAGACAACACATAATAATAGACGATGGGATGATGGCGCCATCTGCCGGTCGTTCATGAAGTTTCGCCTGTCAGACGACTGGCCACAGCGGCCACGAGCGCAGCTCCTCGTCCACTTCCATCCTCCGATAACATTAACTCAAACTGACACACACACACACACACACACACACAAACACACACACACACACCGAGACGTGAACGTAATGACATTGTACAATGCACGATTACAAATGACAGCATCAATGGAATGACATCAACAGTAAAGGTTAAAGGTTAAATGCCCAAGTGGCAGCTGCCACACGGGAAGAAGTCGAAGCTTATGAACACACAGGTGTGTCCCGTGCAGCTCGCTGCCACCGCAGAACCGACCCTCTCCACGCTATGACGCCACAAGGACGGAAGACGTATTAGATAGGGCCACCTCCCCAGAATGCATGACACAACACATGACTAATATCTGGTACCATCATTTACTGCTGGGTGGACAGGGGCTGTTGGATTATAGAATTCGCCCAATAGAATTCTGCTCCGCCGGGTTTCGAACCACGGACCTCCCGCTTGTGAGGCTGATGTGCTACCACTACACCACGGAGTCCACCAAGAACGTACAGACATGTGTGGTGATCATACGACTCAATATCCAGTCAACATCTCACTACCTCACTAACTGTCTCACCGCCAAACAATCTCACCGTCTCAACAACTCACTACCACTACACCATCGCACCACCACATTACACCATCGCACCACCACATTACACCATCGCACCACCACATTACACCGCCAGTCACCTGCGTGTCGGCGGTGATCAGCTTGCTAATCTGGCGACACATGAGCTCGTGCACGTGAGGGTGATAGCGGTACACCGAGCCATCGACTCCGACCGTGACACTCGGTCGCTGCATCTTGTTGATGAGCACGGCCAGAGCTGTGCCGACCAGCGCGGCCGCACGACGAGAAACCAGCTGGCACACGTGTCGCACCACGTGACACTCGGCATCTGACACGTTCTCTGAGTCCACACCAAGCTCGTCCAACACTTGCCGACAATTGGTGTAGTCGCCCGGCTCGTCGCTGTCCCACACACACACATACATACACGTAAAAACACACACATACATACACATACGAGGGACGTTCAATGAGTAATGAGAAAATGACAGGAGAGAGATTAAATATGGTATGATCAAAATAATGTTTCATGGATAAATACACATGAATATACTCTACAAAATTACTGACTAGCAACTTTCTATGTTAGCCAGTCTGAGCGCTGCGATGATGGTGGTGGAGCCAGTCTGATCCGGTTGGCCGATCTCAGAGCACGTGTCAAGATGTAAGGAAATATGGAGCAACGTTACGGCATCAAATTGTGTGTTAGACTTAAAAAACAAAACAAGAAGCTTATGGATTGTTTAAAGAAGCCTATGGGGATGAAATGATGAGCAAAGTAAGTTTCTACCAGTGCTGTAACAGGCTCAAAAAAGCACAGATGAGCAAGTCACAAGATAAGGTCATGTTCATTCCTTTCTTTGACTTCCAGGGGCTCATTCAATTTGAATGGGTTCCTCAGGGCCAGTGTGCCAATAAGGAATATTATATCACTGTTCTGAAAAGGTTCAGGGAGAAGATGAGGAAGAAGAGGCCTCAGCAGTGGAGGAGTGGTTAGTGCTGGTTCCACCAGGACAATGTCACATGCCTCAAGTCAACCCTGGTGGACACTTGGATGGTTGACAGGGGAATTATAGTGATAAAACACCCACCCTACAACCCTGACCTAGCTGCTTGCAACTTCTTCATGTTCACACGTATGACAGCCTCAGGGGAACTAGATTCCAGTCAACAGAGGAGCTGAAGTAGGAATCGGAAAGTTACCTGAAGGGACTGCAGAAGAAGGACTTGAAGGGGGTCTTCCAGGAATGTCAGAAACGCATGAATAAGCGTGTAGATGTGGGAGGCAAGTATTGTGAAGGAGACAAAGTTTTGTAAGCTTATGAAAATAAACAGTACTTCTGACATTTTCTCATTACTTATTGAACGTATCTCGTGCACATACACACAAACACATGAACGTACATACGCACATACATACACACACATGCATACATACAAAAACATGCACGTACATATAAACACACACACATAATAATATATCTGTTTGTGAATGTGAGTGTTCTGTATGTGTGCCCGTGTAGATGTGTAGCTGTGTGTGTGTGTGTGCGTATGTGTGTATGTATGTGTGTATGTATGTGTGTGTATGTATGTATGTGTGTATGTGTATGTATGTGTGTATGCATGCATGTGCATGTGTGGTTATGGTGCGCACGTCTCGACTTCGGTGACGTATTTGGTGTAAAAGGAGCCTTTCTCGCTGATCAGTTCAGTGTTGTGTCCACTGAACAACATCTCCATCTTGACCAGTTTCTGCAGCACAAGACGCACCAACTCGCCCATGTACATGCCGCTGATCATCTTCTCAAATATCTGCCGGCCAGGGTTTATGCTCTGCTCGTCAATCTCGCGGTCATACTCTACAACACACACACACACTCTGGCTCGTAAGACAGTAAGACAGTGGTACAGTACAGTAACGTACAGTACAGTGAGTCTGGTACTATCAAGCACAAGCCAGCGTTGAACGAGGTTGCGATGTGATCAATAGCATGGTGGTGTGAAAATTTACACGGCTCAAATATTAACCAGAAATATTAGCAGTAAATATATGATAACATCTGTCAGCGCTGTCACAGAATACGCGTGAAAACACAAGTGTTAGAATTAGAAGAGCACGCGCTCTGCTGTTTATTGCAACATTAGCGGAGAAAGTGTATGAGCAAATATAAAAACAAATGTTATAGACGTTTAGATAGATCGCCAGAATGAAAAAACGGAGTACAAATTAGTCCAACATAAAACGTGAATAAAACACAGATTACGACGTGATGAGACGTGACAATACAGTACATATTATGACGTGATGCGACGTGATAATACAGTACATATTACGACGTGATGAGACGTGATAATACAGTACATATTATGACGTGATGAGACGTGATAATACAGTACATATTACGACGTGATGAAACGTGATAATACAGTACATATTATGACGTGATGAGACGTGATAATACAGTAGATATTATGACGTGATGAGACGTGATAATACAGTACATATTACGACGTGATGCGACGTGATAATACAGTACATATTACGACGTGATGAAACGTGATAATACAGTACATATTATGACGTGATGAGACGTGATAATACAGTGCATATTACGACGTGATAATACAGTACATATTACGACGTGATGCGACGTGATAATACAGTAGATATTATGACGTGATGAGACGTGATAATACAGTACATATTATGACGTGATGAGACGTGACAATACAGTACATATTATGACGTGATGAAACGTGACAATACAGTACATATTATGACGTGATGAGACGTGATAATACAGTACATATTACGACGTGATGCAACGTGACAATACAGTACATATTATGACGTGAAGCGACGTGATAATACAGTACATATTATGACGTGAAGCGAAGTGGCAATACAGTACATATTATGACGAGATGAGACGTGACAATACAGTACATATTATGACGTGATGAGACGTGACAATACAGTACATATTATGACGTGATGAGACGTGATAATACAGTACATATTATGACGTGATGAGACGTGATAATACAGTACATATTACGACGTGATGCGACGTGACAATACAGTACATATTATGACGTGGTGTGAGTGGTAGTCACCAGTTATCACGTGATCCAGTTCTCCCTGAGAGCCAAATGCGCCCCACTCTGTGTTGACGAGAACCTGGTGCGGTTCCCCGCGATCTCCCTCGTACAACTCCACATTGTCAAGATGCTCCACGTAACACGCGTTGGTTCCAGTGCCTGACACACGCACATACAGTGAGACATTGGGTCGAGTGTTTGAGACACACACATACAGTGAGACATCGGGTCGAGTGTTTGAGATACACTGGACAATTGCCACACCGTTATGAAAATTATACAACACAGTAGGCAATGTGACAAATACTAGGACAATTATGCCTTTACGACACGGTAATAAGCCGCAGCATAACGCTAACATTCAACAACGCATGCCCGATTTTATCTCGCTGAATTGAATCAGTGACAAAATGAACGAACACAAACTGAAAAACACGTTCGTCTCCTCACAAATACACGTGACGAAGTAGCACGAACAGAAGTGTTCAACATTGATCAACGTACCGATAATCAGGCCGACGTAGGTGTGCGGCTTCTTCCACGCGCAAGACATCAGGGTGCCGGTGGTGTCGTTCAGCACGGCACACACCTTAATTTTAACATCCTACACGCGCACAAATGCAAACCAACATCAAGCTCGAGACTGAGACTGTGACTGTGATGAGATGATGCATAAGAGATGATGCATGAGAGATGAGACAGTGAGAGACTGTGTGACTCACGCCGCGACGTTTGATGGCTTGTTCGAGCAAGTTCACTACGTCCACTCCCTCGACGCCGCTGCACTTGAAACCCTTGGTCCAGCACGTGAGACGAGCCTTGGTCAGGCCCTCCTGTGCGCACGGGAAGCTGAATGTGAAGCCCAGAGGCAACACCTCATTCATGATGTGATGATCTTGCACAAATGTCCACAAACACTCGGCAATGTGGTCGAACAACTGATTGACAGACAGACATCACACGGACATGCACAGCCCCATCATTCGCACGTGCAACTTGCATGTGCACACTCTCGCTGATGCAACTCCACTCAAAACAACTCATTATTCACCACCACCAGCAATACCAAACATCGTTCAAAATGCAGTCAATGTTACGAGCAGCGCGCTTGTTTCACTATGAATCACAGCTGGCGAGAATACTGGCACTTACGCCTTCCCCGGGACCCAGCATGATGGCCTGAGGCACGGCGAATATTTTCGACTCCATCTTGAAGTCTCCATCGTTGAGCTCAATGAGAAGAACGCGGAAGTTGGTTCCGCCCAGATCAAGCGCCAAAAACCGGCCCGACTCTGACGACAATACCATCACAAGAACCAAGACAATCAAGCGACCATCAAGCCACAACGACTCACACAATGTGAACTATGATAATCAGTGACACAAGGTGAACTATGATAATCAGTGACACAAGGTGAACTATGATAATCAGTGATACAAGGTGAACTACGATAATCAGTGACACAAGGTGAACCATGATAATCAGTGATACAAGGTGAACTATGATAATCAGTGACACAAGGTGAACTATGATAATCAGTTACACAAGGTGAACTATGATAATCAGTGACACAAGGTGAACTATGATAATCAGTGATACAATGTGAACTATGATAATCAGTGACACAATGTGAACTATGATAATCAGTGATACAAGGTGAACTATGATAATCAGTGATACAAGGTGAACTATGATAATCAGTGATACAATGTGAACTATGATAATCAGTGACACAAGGTGAACTATGATAATCAGTGACACAAGGTGAACTATGATAATCAGTGACACAAGGTGAACTATGATAATCAGTTACACAAGGTGAACTATGATAATCAGTGACACAAGTTGAACTATGATAACCAGTGACACAATGTGAACTATGATAATCAGTGACACAAGTTGAACTATAATAATCAGTGATACAAGGTGAACTATGATAATCAGTGACACAAGTTGAACTATGATAATCAGTGACACAAGGTGAACTATAATAATCAGTGATACAAGGTGAACTATGATAATCAGTGACACAAGGTGAACTATGATAATCAGTGACACAAGGTGAACTATGATAATCAGTGACACAAGGTGAACTATGATAATCAGTTACACAAGGTGAACTATGATAATCAGTGACACAAGTTGAACTATGATAACCAGTGACACAATGTGAACTATGATAATCAGTGACACAAGTTGAACTATAATAATCAGTGATACAAGGTGAACTATGATAATCAGTGACACAAGGTGAACTATGATAATCAGTGACACAAGGTGAACTATGATAATCAGTTACACAAGGTGAACTATGATAATCAGTGACACAAGTTGAACTATGATAATCAGTGACACAAGGTGAACTATGATAATCAGTGACACAAGTTGAACTATGATAATGATCTGTGAGAATTAGCTGGCGATTGTTGGGCCGATATCACACACAGAGATAGAGTTAGCTGTATTAGTGGACAAGTTGTGCACCTCTTCCATTGGGCAATTCCTTGACGTAGGTGGGGTAGCACTTGACAGTGGACTGTGCGTTGGTGTCTCGTCGCAGTCCCAACTTGATCTGGTGCAGCAGGTTGTCGTACACCTGAGATATTTGCTCATCATTCAACACCAGGTTGCTGCAAACCTCCTCGATCTGATCCAGCGCACCAGCCAGCAAAACAAGACATCTCGTTATACAAATGACTTTGGTCAAACCAAATACACATCACCGCAGTGACAATCATAGTGTATGTGTGTGTGTGTGTGTGTGTGAGAGAGAGAGGCCATTGTACTGATGTCATGATGTTTGTCATTGCAACTGACGATTAACACAAGAAGCTGATAAAACACGCAGCCCGAAACTAACGCACCAATGAACACAGCGTTTACGTGCATTCAAGTACACACGACAAACCACACAACAGTCAGTGCATTGAACAGTTGAAATACAGGGTGTCCACAAAGTATACTTACAATTTGAAAAATTTGTTACAAAAACAGTTTATGAGATATATTCACCAGATTTGTTATATTTTCATAAGTGCTTATTAAAGTTTTTTAACTGTATTTAATATACCTCTATATAGGCACCATTAGTTGATCGAAGACATCAAGTCGGTACTCTATTTCTTGCCATGTTCGCTGTAGCATAGCTCCGTCAATGGTAGCAATAGCATTACGAACCATTTGCTTAAAGTCAGCAATATCCTGTACCTTTGTTTGATACACGATATCATTTACGTAACCCTATAAAAATAAGTCCAAAGGGGTGATATCTGGCGAACGTGGTGGCCATTTCTTCAGCAACCGCTCTTTATCTTGGCTTGTCATTTGGTTCAAGAGCCTGTAACAGTTGCACTTATACTTATGCTTGCACTTATACTTATTGCATTTGCACAGTTGCAGTTGTAAGCTCTTGCAGAGGAGCTTGTGCACTGTTGCACGTGGTAGTTGCATCTCTCTGGCAACAGTGCGGATCGATTGCCTAGGAAAACGAGTAAAAGCTTGTGAAACACGAGCGATGTTTTCCTCAGATGTTCTTGGTCGCCCGTTCCTATCTTAATCCAGTACTGTACTTGTCTCCATAAATTGTTATGCCAGACACGAATGGAAGGACGCGACGGTGGATGTCTTCCATATTCAGATTTGTAGTTTCGTTGAGTCTGAACAACCGATTCTGTTTCAATAAACCACGATGCACATTGTGCTTTTTCTTGAGGAGTAGCCATTTTATAAGGATTCAATAAATCAGTTCTCTTCCATCAGCAGAGTATCTGAAATTCAAAAGTTTCACATTAAAAAAACTTTAATAGGTATTTAATAATATAAAACAAATCTGGTTAAGATATCTCATAAACTGTGTTTGTAATATTTTTTTCCAATTGTAGAGACTTTGTGGACATATATACGAGTATATACATATATATGTATATATAACCAGCCCGGCAAAAACGCACACACAATGCAAGACTAAAATGCACGGATGATACAACATTGTGACAGCACTGTCAAACCCTTGTGAAAATAATAAGCCGCATATTAAGCAATATTCCAATATCAAGCATATGAATTATAATACTGCAACACCGCACGTATGACATATTGCGTTAAAGCATATGATAAACACATACTGAGGAGGCCCACAAAATGCAGTGAAATTCGTGCAAGCATTAACAATAGCAGGCGTTTTGCCGTCAAAACACCTTGAAAACACACACAAATGCACACAATTGTGCACAATTGCACCGCTAGTATTGTCGCGAGACTCAGCAACAGCACAAGCAGCAATAAATGAGCAATAAGTGAGCAATAAGTGAGCAATAAGTGAGCAATAAATGAGCAATGAACCAGCATTATAACACAGCATCAACAATGCGGAAACACCGGACCATCACCTCGAACTGGAAGGCAAATGTTATCATTGTTAACCACTTATCAACACAGTCTCAACAATGAAGATTTACATAACTGACGATCTTCCGTCCTTGTTGCCGCCCAAATGACCACAATTATCATTCAATTATGCCAGAATGAGATGAAGAATCAGTCCTGTTTCAGAACGAGAATGGTGGCAAGTTTCAGCCACTCACGGCAAAATAGACAATATACACTAGGCTTAAATGCAATCAAACATATTAGCACCGCTCCTGAAAGCTGATTGCACATGCAATACACCCAGCAAATGATTAAGGCATGCAAGCAGATAGCTAGGAGGGTCGGACGGTCATATGTCACGTGATATTGCGACATCACTGATGTTCATGATTCGTGTTTTAATTATTTACTTGCTTGAGAGCATATTATATTGTAAATGACAAATAATAAATTATGATAAAAGAAGCATTTAATCTTGATATGCAGTTTCACCAGAAATAAGACCAGCCTAATATTTTCAGTTAGTCCACTTTCCACGCAAGACATAATTTTTTCTTTTTTCTACGGAAATAAGTGAGTTTCCTCTTGTATACGTTCATTGCACAGACAAACTACGGTGGTGAGTTTGAATGAGAAGTTCGAGCGATTGAAACATTGAAGATTAAGCGCATTATTCAGCAGTAGTCCTGCGTGTGCATAATATCTTGAACGAAACACAGCAAGAACACCCCTTCATCTCATGAAAAACCAGTCTCGGCAGGCACACACATTGCACTGGCTAACATCGGCCTAAATACACAAATACACGGCTACACATAAACATGCACGTACGTACTTCATTGACTGCTGAATTTTAAGCAACAAACAGCTGTCTCCACACAAACACGCCTGCGCTCTAATTCAAACACGAAAACATCACTGGCGACCGCACCAACGTCCCACACACCGATCCAGAGAAGGGGGGGGGGGCTCAGGGGGCTGAAGACACCAAAATGTTTCCGTCGACTCCTCATAAGCAAAAGGTTTACTAAGAGGTGAAGAAAAATATATTTCTGTAGAACTTGTTGATTTAAGCATCATCGCAAAGACGTTGCAAAATTATGCATATATCTGACTGATAGCCCCAAAATTGCACTGGATCCGCCACTGCAACGTCCATATATCACAAGCCAGCCCGCGCAAGATACAGCAGCTAGCAGCCGCTTGCCGGGAACAATGGGTGAAAGATACTGTGCTCGCATGTGCACGCACATTATGCACCTAGGTGAACGGGCTGAGTCTAGAACTACGGTGCGAGATTGAGCCGCTGCGTGGAGAAAGTCTTTATACTGGTGTCCGAGTGATGTTTCACTTGACATCACTCACCCAGTAATGCTACTGCCAGTACTACTCATAGTATAATTGTACCAATGTACGACAAAGCAGCGCCAAAACCAGCCACAACCAAGACGCAAGCATTACGCCGGCAATACTGACACAATACTGACACAATTGTTTTGCCCGATGTGCTGACCAATCAAACACCGATTGGTTTCTCCAAGCCGATAATAAATAGAAGCCAGGCAGAGCACTATAAGTGATAACTACCAGCGCATGAAACAATTGATCAGTTTATCGATCTGCCGTTGTCTGCGCTGAGACCACTTACCATCACTGAATTCGGAGAAGTGGGAATCAATGGAGAGTGTGGCTGTGGGACAGTCATTAACGATTTGAAACAGTCAGGCATGATGCCGGCACGTCAGCTAGCGAGACCGAGACAATTTAGCAACTAGAAAGTCGGGCAGTTTGACACTGCAATGAAACGACACACGATGGCCACACACGGTAGTGAGAGGTCGTGAGGGACACGGGACAATCACCGGCCCGCGAGTCAAGTAGCACTTGCACCTCACGCGACCACACGCACTAGTTGTATGACAGCGTGTCATCGATCGACCTGCTCTGTCCCGCACGCAGCTTCACCTTCACATGACCTTCTGCAAAGACGTACATGCACCCGTCGTACAGCCGGACAGACACACCACGTGAGCAAGACGCGAGCCAACGTCGGAGGCTCGTCTGAGCCAGGCTGCGCGCGCACCTCACTGACACGCCCCCAGCGAGCAGGCGCGGCAGTGGTGCCGGCGTTGCAATCAACAACAAGCAAGGTCAAGCCACGAATGTGCACGCCGACGCCACTGTCAGAACATGCAGCCATGATGACGTCACACTCACACGCCCCCCGTCTCCACCAACTGGCACCGATTTCCATTAGTCAACGAACGTCGGTCACATTCCATCGACTGCTTCGATCGCGTGCTACAGTGCGACGTAGTTGTATTCGCGTCATATCACAATGATGGCATGGTATTTGACCCTCTCTCTCACACATGAGGCTGCTGCATCTGCACGAGGACATACAGTTCGTTGCCAGGCGGTAATAGCACGCGACAAGTGTCACCAAGCAGACACCTGTCCACCTATCACGATTACTGCTCGCTCCCGCGTGCCGACATGCACAAATAATGGAACATAGCAATCACTGCACACTGCAGCCATGGTAACACGACCAGGCACATTCCTCCGTACGATGACACTGAACATCAGCTGTGTGTTAAAAGTATTCGGATCTTATTCCCTCAAACAACCAACTTTTCCAAAACATCCCATGCTAAGAAACCTCAACATCAAGGAGTAATGCGGTACTCTAAACACGGCATGAGCACGAAATACATTTCAAGTAATGAAGATCTTTAGAAATCAATTCCGAGTGATGAAGACCTAACGAACTCCGTGAACACCTACTTCATTGCTACCGTGAAACATAGCCATATCCATATAGCCATACCCCGCCTATCACTCAACTACATTATCATGTTATGCATTTGACCCCAAAGTCAACCAGTGATGTGTGCGCTTTCTTATGCGACCAGTGATGTGTATGTTGTTTCAATTTTATGTGGTGTATTTTACGCTTTCAATTGCCATTTTCTCTGTATACTCGCCTCTACTTGTTGGAAGTGGCCGTTCAATACAATCTATAAAAATAAACTTCAAGTAATGAAGATCTATAGCTTCTGATGTAATGATAATCTGATATAATATCTGATCAAGAAAAATTCAAAACCAAATCGGTTGAGAATTCGTTAAGTTCTTCCATGACGTCTGATAGAATATCAGATTGACCACTTGATGATCGATTCAACGTGTTATGTTCAACAAAGTCATGAACTCACCAGGCCAACAAGTAACTACCGCACATGAGCTAATGCGACTCACTTCTACGTTCTATCATATTCGTTCATTGTGGTGATATATTCTTGAAACTCAGTCGTAACATCCGCACAGGGTGTCAGTTTGTAAACGCATGTCTGAAGACGATCAAAATTCTTTTTTCAGCCAGTTCGAGCAGTTGAGAAAAGTGAATAAATGCTCTCGAAAATAATTACCGTTCAAAATGGTCCAAAGAAACTCAAAACAATTGAAAACTCGAGAAAACACGCAAAGGAATTGACATGCGAAGGAAATTCGCTCGTGGAATTTACAATCCACAACTTACAGCTTAAAGCCAGATGGATAAAATCGACTGGAAGAGAACATATCAACTGTCATTTGTCCTTTGCAGTCTGCCCGTAGTCAACTTATATACATTCATTGAATTCAGTTCAAGAAACAGCAGTAGTTGTGTGAGTCGGGACTGAACAACAAAAGGACAGTGCGCGACTGAAAGCTCGGCAGAAGATCAACAAGCTCGCAACAGCAGTATCAGACAAGCAGATAAGAGTGGCAGTGCCGTGGTGCGTTGAGCAGCGGTATTATGACGGCATTACAGGACCCGCCTCACTAACTCAGCAACCACTCACTGTCTGGCGATCAGGAGCGTGTTCGAGGCGAATTGGCGAGTCGTCGCGACATTGCACCGCCACTTGCTCGACCAGCAGTGTCCTGTGCTCCCCTTCATTGCCGGTCTTGTCATCAGCAGCAGGTTGCTGGTAGAGACCGACACTGGTGATGTCCCGAGCATCAGTTGCTGAACCGGCAGCAACAGGCGACTCTTCAAGCTTATAGCTGCTCTTCTTCATCCTCGTGCCAAACGACTTGCACCAACCCTTAATCTAATACATACATTAAGTGAATGAATGACACATATACGAGAGTTAAACAGTATCGTGTGTATTGCCCAACGATGACTCAAAAGCGTCAACAATTACAGGTTCTGCAAGATTAACCACGCATTAAATATTACATAATTCCACTACAATTATGCAAGTGTTTGTGCACATCTTGCACAGTGTGGAAAATAAAACAGTCATCGACCTCAAATTTCCTCGTGCACACACTGAACTAAGTGTATAAACACAAACGATGCCGCATTCTGAACGACAACACATGCACATTCAAACAAGAACGAACACGCATACACACGCATACTATGACTGCTGGAATACAGATGCGAACTAACAGAGAGAACAATGTCACATCACATTTATATCTTTCCGCGGATGAATTCTGAACGTAAACGTATATTCATTACGTGACACATTTTACTATCAAATGTGCATGCTGCAAATACAAGTGTGGTGAAAAAATTAATGAAAAAAGTCTGTTGTCAGGAATTGAACCAAGCACCACGGATAATTCCTGCATATATTAGCGGGTTTAATTACAGAATGAATAAAAAACAGCTCAAATCATCACCAAATATAATAATTCCCTCCTTCCTCTGGCGAACAATTCGTAGTGAAGAACACATTTGTCTCAACTAACACAAATTCTATTGCTTTCTCACAAATTCATGTCATACCTATAAATACACACAAGTTCCCTAAAAAATAACAAATTTAACTAATTTAACGCCAGTAAAACATACCCACGTGTTAACGTAAAATACACGGTGGAGTTGAAAATTATTATTAAAAATCCAAATAAGTAGAAAATGATGGCATAAAATGGTCAATATTTGCCAGAAAAAATTGATGCATGTATCTGCAACAAACTGACCTTTGCACTCACTGAACCACCCGACATTTTCGCTACAGTGTACAAGCTGACAATTTCAAAAACACCCTGACAAACACACGCACATGCGGGCGGTCATTCCTGCAATGACAATACGACATATCCAATGTGTATCATCTCAAAAACTGGATTTTTCCTACCCCACACAGAGAACGTACTTGCGTAACAATCTGCATCAAATATCATTTGGTTCTCCACATCTCATAAGACTCAGGTGTCAATTTACAAACTGATACATCCCCGAATTTCCGCAAACAAAATGTGTCAACTCAGTAAAAACATAAAATGCACAGTTATTGCTCAACAGTGTTGAGAAGTTCATACAACTCACAGTTTGAACGTCTGAGAAGTTCCTGCAGTTGCACGTGATAAGACTGCTGCCACAACACCTTTCGCCACGTGACAGCACACAAGACTGCCTCACACACGTTGGCTCACACGTGTTAACGGTTGAGCCAGACAGGTGAGTGAATTTCTCGCCACTAGATGTCAGCACAGTCGACAAGCTAGTGAAACTGGCAAATTATTCGCCACCAACGCTCACAATCCAACTACGCACTATCAAACTGACTGTTTTTCTATTTGTACTGTCGATCACAGCAAACAGATTCATATTCAGTTTGAACTGATAGATTCACTAAACAGGAGTAGCTTTAAAAAAATTAACATTTGAATGTGAGTAAGCACATAGGGTACTTCTACATATCGTAATTATGAATTAATTTTGTGATATTTATGCAAGTTGTCACAAGTCTGGTGCTTGTTTCAACGGTTGTGGTGAACCATATTCTAACTGTACTGTTCAAGGTCAAGTTAGTCATTCGTAACCATGGCGACGCAATATTAAACTATTTAGATTTAAACTACACACCAGTTACAAAGGCTGAAATCACACCACCATACACACACGCACACAACCACAGCAGAACAAGCATGAACACAATAACACACTTCTAAAATGCACACGTACACACACACACACACACACACATGTACGCAAAATTACCGCGATTGCTGAGCGTTGTCGACACACCTGTTATATTACAAATATATTAGAGTGACATCTGCTTATTGTCCGGTTGTTTTTGTTGAAGACTGACTCTTGATGTGCGTCGTAGGTCAATATGTTGTGGTTGTTTGTGAGATCAATTTTGATTCCGTTTCTTCTTATTTCATTTGCAATGTGTTCTCATTTATAACATTTGTTCTTCTCTGTGTGTTTGTTAATGATCAAGATGCATGGAGATTGCAGTCATGTGTAGTTTATAACACACTGTTTATAACATTCACACTGTGAGCGTTTCAACTTGTTAATTGATGTTAATAATAACAATAAAATATACTCAATATGGAGGTGATAGAACAAACGTGCTCAACATGATGCCTGTCATACATGATGCATTTGGAAGCACATTATAAGAATAATGACCGCCTATCATGTGCGATACTGTTATATCAATACGATCACGCTACGAAACAATCATTCCACAAATATTGTAAATACATGAGAAATTCAACATATTCGATAGCGTATGCGGCTACAGCACACTCGCATTTACATGAGAGTTCTGGCATCGTCTGATAGACCAGAGAAAATGGTAATAAGACAGGAAGGAATTTGACGAGAATTCAGGCGACATGGCTGAACGAGCAGAACCGCAGGTGAAATAGATACGATAATTTACCGTCTTCTCGATGGCAAGCACATATTGTCCTTGACCTTCGTGCTTGAACGAATACTACACCAATGTACACGTGTACCAATGTACCAATGTACATATCGCTTCAAGCTGTCTCACATACACGCACACACACACACACACAGACACGCACACACACAAGCGCAATCATAAGAACCAACCGACTGAATCACAGGCAGCTATTTTCGTCCTCCACATCTAATCATTATTTCCATCGGCGGCATCGCTCAAAGCATTTCATACACAACAATACACAAAACTCGGTCTCAAGTGTAGAATATTGACATGCACGCGAACTGCGTCAATATTAGCGGTGTTTTTGAATTAATATTGTGGTATATTGCTGAGCTATTAGTGTGTGTGTGTGTGTGTGTTTGGGCTATGATGTTTGCGTATGCAAGTCTGTATATTAGGGCGAGTGAAAGTGTGTGCGTGTTTGTGTGGCTGTGGTCCTTGCGCGAGCGGTAGATGTTTGTTTGTGAATGCGTGCGTGTCTGTATGTGCAGCACTGGTTGTACAGGCAGATGGTGTGGACGTGTGTGTATGTCTATGCGTGTGAATGTGTGTGTGTTGGTGTGCGTGTGTGCTGAACTTTGTTGGTGACTGTAACTAGGAGAAATGGAGAGTCGGTCTTGAGGCGTGTCGAGTGGTGTGGTCTTGTAGGCACGCGTGGGACGGCGACATCGCCGTCCCACGCGTGCCTGTCTTTCAATACATGTTTCTGTGTACGTTGTGGAGTTGGACTTCGGCATCTTACAAATATCATCGGCAGATCTGAGTTGTTGAGATCAGGGTCGGTAACCCAAAATTCTGAGAGCCATATTGGACAAAAAATATGGCTGGATGCATAGTGATGCATGTACATGACTGATCACCCCCAAGACTCAGACAAGATCGCCCTCTCCCGAAATTGCACCCTAGATCCGCCACTGTTTGTATATGCAGTCACACCCTAACATTGTTTAATTTCAACTGAATAAATAATTTATCTGAAACAGGAGACGCATGAAAGTCGGTCATCAAAACAATTGTTGAAAATATATCTTATATACATCATCACGCTGTTTCAAAGTGTTGGGTGGTTTACGTGTTGAACTACAACAATTTAACAACCGCAACTTGAAAAAATGAACCACTAAAATCGGGACACAGGAGTGAAACTGGAGGAGGAGTAATATACTCTAGTGAATAGCACATCTTCTAGTTATACCTTCTAGTAAATAGCTCACCTAGTAAATACTTGATGTATGGCTCCAATACTTGTTGCATTCTTGTTATACCAGCCACACAGCACATACCAGCTCTTAATGATATCAGCACATACCAGCTCTTAATCATATCAACACATATCAGCACATATCAACTCTGGATCATATCAGCACATATCAACTCTTAATCATATCAGCACATATCAACTCTTAATTTCTGGTTTATAGTGATGTCCGTTCTTAAGCAGTAATACTGCCTCGTTCTGTTTTTCGGGTTTTAAAAATGTGAATGTTGTTTCACTCGAGCTGTCAAATAAGTGTTGTGATTGACGACAACGTAATGGACAATTCAATCTCCACCATATAGCGAAATATCAACACAGACGCGTGTAAGCCGTGCCTCATTGACGAGTCGGCATGATGCAACTCGCATATCTCAAACTGTATATTGACATGGCAACCGTGATAACAACACGCGATCATTTCCACTGCCAGAGTCAAGGCATGTGGCGGTCGCTATGCCCGTGTGTATATGTGTGTGTGTGTGTCAGTGTGTGTAAGTTGCATCATACTGTGGAATGTCTTACCTGCGAAGTAGTGAGTGCACGTGAACGATGATGTGATCTCGTCACTGGTTGGCTCGTGCGGGAAACACCCCCTGTGACGTGTCAGTGGTAGTGGCAGTTGGTAGCGACAAAAACAGCTACAAGCACTAATCCGATAACCAGGGGGCGAGAGGAAAATGACTCACTAACTGGAATAAACCACTGAACTGGAATAAACCGGCTCTAACTCAACTGCCAATCAAATGCACTGAAAATCCAGTTAACCCAAATATGCAAGAAAATCGTCCACTAAACTCGCATAATACTCAGCTCAATATACGTGCACCTAGATTCAACTGGACTGTTCAGTGAAGTGATGAAGCAGATGATGTCAAAAACGACAGTGATATCGTCTGACTTGCAGTGTGGCTATGAATATATTTAATAAGCCAATCAGTGTGAGGTTACAGGTGTATTCAGGGCGTCAGACCAGGCATTAATCTGCAGGATAAAACAGGAGGATAGACTAACAAAGAAATGTCCTTACAATACTGGCATCACTGAACTTATTCAGTATATAAAGTAATTGGAATTCGTGAAAAAATGGTCTTGGTGAAATTCACTACTGATATGGGCAAAGAAGAAATGTGCTTGATGAATAAAAACAAATTAGCCTCGAAAATATGATGGTTCATTCATTGACAAGTATGAGGGTTCACTGATGCTAACATTTCAATATACATGGTCCAACACACAGATAGCCAGGGTTTCAGTGAAGAATTGAGACAGAATGTCACGCCGGTTGATGACCCAGGTCACACTGTCAGCTATTACCAGTTATTTCTGTCTCGCGGGCACGATACAGGCCATTTCACCCCGGCCATTCCAATATCACACACATACACACACACACACATACAATACACCAGCATCGACTGGTAACATACACACACACACACCTACACACAGTACACACACATTGTGTGCGCTCAACTCACTCACGTCACTCACTAGCAGGCTTTGATACGTGAAAAACACTTCACTACACGTATAACCTCACAAACACACAAACACTGGACACAAAAAGCCAACCCGATATACCATCAAATATAAGCACGTGCTATTATTTTTCATGTGTATGTTTCCACTTGTTAACATTTGATCTTACCTTCTATATTAATTTTAATAACAGCGATTATTATTATTCAAAGAGCAATATTGAACGAGCAATCAAGTATTTCACGATCAGCCGGAGAAATATCTGCCCGCGCACAATGATAAAAATACAGTTAATATTAGCGCATCACTATTGGCCTTCAACACAACACGTTTATCAAGCTAATATCATTGATGAAATCGGAAAATAGCTGGTATTGGACTGTCAGTTGATAATCTGGGAAATTGATTGCTGATCATTCATGCAGCCAACATATTCCACCATATGTACGCCATATTCCAACCATATGTACACCGTATGTACACCATATGTACACCATGTTCCACCATATGTACACCATATTTCACCATATGTACACCATATTCCACCATGTGTACACCATATTCCACCATATTCCACCATATGTACACCACGAGCATAACCCTGCTATCAGCTGCCATGATCCGCAATATAACCGCTGCTATCAAATAACTCCACACACTTGCCAGCTGATGGTGACAACATCACCTGCAATTAACACCTGTAATAATTACGCCAACACTAACACACAGCCGAACACTAACACACACAGCCGAACACATCAACATTCACAACATAACAGCATAGAAACTAAAATACTCAAACTGAAACACCACCTAGACATGAGAGGCACACAAACACTCGCAGCAGCAGTCACCAACACAGCACATCCACTACATCACCTCACAACACAAGACAACACAGACAGAAACATAAAAACAACACCAAGCACACTTTACCACAAACAAATTTTCACATCACTTCCACCAGCTCCCCCACACACATCAATCAAGAAACACATACACACAGAGATAGCACGGAAAGTCATACACTCACTACAACACAATACACTCCTACAAAGACACCCACCGGACATACACAAATCAGAAAACACACTCACAAGGGAATACAAGGTGCATCTGGCCAGGTTGAGATGCGGTCATCATCCTGCCCTTCTGTCATATCAGAAAAGGTTGAATGACTCAATCGATGACACCTGTCCAGATTGCAATTCAGCACCACACACCATCACACACATCATGCAACACTGCACAGCACACACACACACAACTCAGAAGCCAACACAAAATTACATCCATCAGAGACCTGTGGAACAACCTGGTCGGTGCCGTGTCTTTCCTCAGCAGCTCGAGGTTGCTCGGCCAGACAACCTGAGGAACAACAACAACAACAACAACAACAACAACAACAACAACATAACATCATTCATTACTATCATCACAGCAACAAGACACATACACACACATGAACACACACACATACACACATGCTCGCTGATATGATGGTGCTGCGGTGCGCGCGTCATGGCTGGCACGTGCCAGCTCATGAGAAATACAACACGTCACTAATGTGTGTGTATGCTTGTCTGCATGTGTGGTGATGCAAACTATAAGAATGCGTCGACAATTGTATTGACGAATTGACACGAACTGTGAATAAACCAGTCATATAAACCATACCCCAGATATAATAATGTCATGTAAAAACCCATCACAAAATTGACGGTGAAAAAATTCGTTGTTAAAACCCGCAACTGCTGAACACAAAAAAACTTCACACAAAAAACAACACCAAAATATCTCACCGACTATCAAATCTCCAATAACACCCGGTAACATGTATCACAAACACACACACACACACATACACACACATACACCGACACACACACAGAAACAAAAGGTGTCAAGATGCTTCTTGAGAGCACATTAGCAAAACAGAGACAATAAAACAGAAAGATAGATAGAAATATAGAGAAATATATTAATAGAAGCAGTGATAGATCAAGAAACAGACATGTATAGACAGATAGATAGATATATAGATGGATAGATAGACAGGTAGATAGAAGAGCACAGTTAGTCGGTGTTCAATTGCAACCCAATTATCACAGTTTGGAGCGAGAGAGGGTCATGTTGAGTAGAAGAGAGAGAACAGAGATCAGGCGAGAATCTCCCCGGTATGAAACACTGTCTCGACGCGGCCGACAAAATAACTGCTCACAACTCAACTGACCCGTCAACAATGAGGTCAACTGAAGGTCACTGCAGGTCACCACCAGTTCCGGACACACTGACACACACACACACACACACACACACACACACACACACACACACACACATGGTTGACACGCACAGCAGTGCAATAATGACACGATCAAATACACCACCAGCTAGCATGGGGTGACAATAAATGTTAAAAGTTGAATGCCTAAGTGACAGCTGCTACACGGGAAGAAGTCGAAGCTTATGAACACACACAGGTGTGTCCCGTGCAGCTCGCTGTCACCGCAGAACCGACCCTCTCAACGCTATGACGGAAGACGTATTAGAGAGGGCCACTTCCCCATAATGGATGACACAACACATGACTGATATCTGGTACCATTTACTGCTGGGTGGACAGGGACTGTTGGATTATAGAATTCACCCAATGAAATTCTGCTCCGCCGGGTTTTGAACCACGGACCTCCCGCTTGTGAGGCGGCTGTGCTAACAACTACACCACACAGTCCACCAAACGAGAGCTCACATAAACCTCGTCCACTAGCACTCACCGTGACAATTACGTCGCAGAACAACACCGTCGCTAGCAACACTCATACTCCAGCGAGCCATCTCCTGTGACGATATCAACACGCGAAACTCAAACCGACCTACCATCTGACACACACACACACATAAATACATACATACAAATAAACACAGACACACACATACATACATACATACAAATAAACACAGACACATACACATACATACATACAAATAAACACAGACACACACACACACATACATACAAATAAACACAGACACTCATATACATACATACATACAAACACAAACACACATCGTGTTTTGCCATTGAGCAGCACACCGCTTATAAGTATGATACAGATACGTGATTCAGTATGAGACAAACACGTGAGTCATTGCGAGACAGACATGACTCATTATGAGATATATGTGTGAGTCATTATGAGACAGATATATGAGTCATTATGTGACATAATTGTGAGTCATTATGAGACATATATGAGTCATTATGAGACAGATGTGTGAGTCATTATGAGACAGATATGTGAGTCATTATGAGACATATGTGTGAGTCATTATGAGACAGATATGTGTGAGTCATTATTAGACAGATGTGTGAGTCATTATGAGAGAGATACCTGAGAGGTCAGGTTGTCTCGTTGTGAGTCATTATGAGACAATTATGTGAGTGATTATGAGACATATATGAGTCATTATGAGACATATGTGTGAGTCATTATGAGAGAGATACCTGAGAGGTCAGGTTGTCTCGTTGTTGGTGCAGTTGTTGAGCCAGTTTGTTGATGAGACTGGTGGAGTGCAGTGATGATCCGTCCTTCAAGCTGGTATTGTCGCGGGCAACACGGTACAAACTGATACCAACACGAGACAAGTTCAATAACAACACAGGAACCGACTGAGTCAAACTGTCTCCAGTATCTTAATATTTCACTGTCTTACAGCAATAGTTTAGCATACTCTGTCAGTAGTATACTATATTAATAATCTAGATATAATATAAGTCTATATCTTGGCGTGATACAACAGTGATTAAACAAACACATACGGCAGATGGTAGCAGATTGCTGTCAGGAGCTAGCATACAGACAGACAGTGGTACAGTACCGCGAGCAATGAGAGAGAGAGAGACAGTGGCACAGTACCGCGAGCAATGAGAGAGAGACAGTGGTACAGTACCGCGAACAATGAGAGAGAGAGAGATAGTGGTACAGTACCGCGAGCAATGAGAGAGAGACAGTGGTACAGTACCGCGAGCAATGAGAGAGAGAGACAGTGGTACAGTACCGCGAGCAATGAGAGAGAGAGAGACAGTGGCACAGTACCGCGAGCAATGAGAGAGAGACAGTGGTACAGTACCGCGAGCAATGAGAGAGAGAGAGATAGTGGTACAGTACCGCGAGCAATGAGAGAGAGACAGTGGTACAGTACCGCGAGCAATGAGAGAGAGAGACAGTGGTACAGTACCGCGAGCAATGAGAGAGAGAGACAGTGGTACAGTACCGCGAGCAATGAGAGAGAGAGACAGTGGTACAGTACCACGAGCAATGAGAGAGAGAGAGACAGTGGTACAGTACCGCGAGCAATGAGAGAGACAGACAGTGGTACAGTACCGCGAGCAATGAGAGAGACAGTGGTACAGTACCACGAGCAATGAGAGAGACAGACAGTGGTACAGTACCACGAGCAATGAGAGAGAGAGAGACAGTGGTACAGTACCGCGAGCAATGAGAGAGATAGTGGTACAGTACCGCGAGCAATGAGAGAGAGAGAGAGAGATAGAGAGATAGAGAGATATAGAGAGAGAGAGAGAGACAGTGGTACAGTACCGCGAGCAATGAGAGAGAGAGAGACAGTGGTACAGTACCGCGAGCAATGAGAGAGAGAGAGAGAGAGAGAGAGAGAGAGAGAGAGAGAGAGAGAGAGACAGTTGAGTGTGGAGTTAGCACTGACTGTTGCTCATCTAGAAGTTGATACAGCGCCACAACACATGCACCGCCCAGTCCAATATTGTGTTGCAATACGACCACGGCCCCTGCAACCTGTCTATCTCCCGCCTCTCCACGCACCTGCAACAAGCAGCATTATCAACAACATGAGACAACACAGCCGCGTGTTATTCAAACTAGAGGCAGCCATACACTAGCAATTGTGACCACCGCTGAGAATGAAACTGCCTCACACTACCAGACACTTCGACTAGGCCAACCACAACACAGTACCTGTCAGTGACAACACAGTACCTGTCAGTGACAACACAGTACCTATCAGTGACAACACAGTACCTGACAGTCACAACACAGTACCTGTCAGTGACAACACAGTACCTGTCAGTGAGAACACAGTACCTGTCAGTGACAACACAGTACCTGTCAGTGACAACACAGTACCTGTCAGTGACAACACAGTACCTGTCAGTGACAACACAGTACCTGTCAGTGACAACACAGTACCTGTCAGTGACAACACAGTACCTGTCAGTGACAACACAGTACCTGTCAGTGACAACACAGTACCTGTCAGTGACAACACAGTACCTGTCAGTGACAACACAGTACCTGTCAGTGACAACACAGTACCTGTCAGTCACAACACAGTACCTGTCAGTGACAACACAGTACCTGTCAGTCACAACACAGTACCTGTCAGTCACAACACAGTACCTGTCAGTCACAACACAGTACCTGTCAGTGACAACACAGTACCTGTCAGTCATAACACAGTACCTGTCAGTGACAACACAGTACCTGTCAGTCACAACACAGTACCTGTCAGTCACAACACAGTACCTGTCAGTCACAACACAGTACCTGTCAGTCACAACACAGTACCTGTCAGTCACAACACAGTACCTGTCAGTGACAACACAGTACCTGTCAGTCACAACACAGTACCTGTCAGTGACAACACAGTACCTGTCAGTGACAACACAGTACCTGTCAGTGACAACACAGTACCTGTCAGTGACAACACAGTACCTGTCAGTCACAACACAGTACCTGTCAGTGACAACACAGTACCTGCCAGCATAACTCGGCACATTGAGCAAGACCCGTGGCTCCCAGTGGATGCCCCTTGGATAAAAGTCCACCGCTGGGGTTCACCACCCACTTGCCGCCATATGTGTTATCTCCGGCATCGACCAGGGCAGCGGCTCCACCCTCGCCACACATCCCTGACACACACAGACACACACACAGAGAAAGAGCCAGATATAGACAGAGAAGCAATGAGCGTCGTGGCATGAGACTGCATGCATACTGACTAACACAAACAAATGCTGCTGTTGACAGTTGAGAATCACCTCAACTACACAAACATGCAAAACATAATCATAGTCAGCTAGAAAACATAATCACAGTCAGCTAGAAAACATAATTAGTCGCCGTTATAATGTTCAGTTAGTGTGGTGATATCACATGTGATAATAGCTAGCCTCCAACAACAACACATCTCTCAAAGCACACTCGTTCTCGCCGCGAGATAGCAACATACAAGAGCTCTGTCACTGTCAGGTCGCCAGTCTCACTGAAACACTACAATAAGCGCGAGATGAGGGGACGCACCGAGCGCCTCGTATGTGATCAGTTCATTGGCGGAGAAACAGTCGTGCAGTTCAATGACCTGCACATCTTGCATGCTCAGTTTCGTGTTGGCCAGGGCTCGCTGAACTGCTAGCTGGCTCATATCGTATCCCACCTGCATTGCACAAAAACACACCTATTAACAAGCTAAAACAATAAGCGCCAGAGAAGCCTGTACACTTGCAATAATAATATATAATTCCGGGTTGTCCGACACAAACACAACATAACTGATACTTGCTTATAATTGTCAACAAAAACACACCTGTAGGACAACACGTTAATTCGGCACTCAATATGTCAATATAATAATTAATTAGTGTGTTAGTGGTGTCTGTTAGTTGGTGAGAGACCATTTTGATGCAGCTGCGTCGACTGAGCGAGGAGGCTGGATCAGTGGTCAGTTGAATATCCAGCATACAAACTGCTCTGTGGCGAATTTCAGCCGGCACGTGACGTCGCAGCCAGCTACCAGACACGAGCACGGCGGCGGCCGCTCCGTCAGACGTGGGACAACACTGCAGACGAGTCAGCGGACCGTATACCTGACGAGACGACAAGATCTCATCCAGCGAGTAAACTCTCGTGTGCTGCGAGTAACTGCACACACAAACACACACACACACACACACACACACACCCTCAACAGTAAGAGTGCGCCTGCACTTTAACACAACGCACACACACACGCACAATAGTACACAACGCACATATTCTCACAGTCATACCAAATAAACTGCACATTTTTAACACTCAATGGAACATGTGAAACTATCGCTGTGTGTGTGTCGGTGTGTGTGTGTATCGGTGTGTGTTTGTGTATCGGTGTGTGTGTGTATCGGTGTGTGTGTGTATCGGTGTGTGTGTATCGGTGTGTGTGTGTGTGTATCGGTGTGTGTGTGTGTGTGTATCGGTGTGTGTGTGTGTGTGTATCGGTGTGTGTGTGTGTGTATCGGTGTGTGTGTGTGTGTGTGTGTATATCGGCGTGTATGTGTATCGGTGTGTGTGTGTGTGTGTGTGTATCGGTGTGTGTGTGTGTATCGGTGTGTGTGTGTGTATCGGTGTGTGTGTGTGTGTATCGGTATGTGTGTGTGTGTGTGTATCGGTGTGTGTGTGTGTGTGTGTGTATCGGTGTGTGTGTGTGTATCGGTGTGTGTGTGTGTGTGTATCGGTGTGTGTGTGTATCGGTGCGTGTTTGTGTATCGGTGTGGGTCGGTGTATATGTGTATTTTGGTGTGCGAACGGGTTATTAGCTGAGTGGCGGTGGTTTTTCTCGGCTATTTTGGCGAGATGCAGCGGTGTTGATTGGTGCAGCTGGAAATGTTCGAGCGCTGCGTTGCCGAACATTTGGGCCGTCATCGGGGCCGGCTGCAGTTCATGTCGCTCGCACATCAGCTCTATGTGTCGGTCCAGCGGGTTACAACGGTCCGTATACTGCCGGCACACACACACTAAATTATATATACAAACACAAAAACGTATACACAAACACACACACAAACACATACACACAGACACAAACACGTATACACAAGCACATATAAAATTAAATACACACACACACAAAGACACATACGCAAACACGCAGACACATATACACAAACACATACAAAATTAAATACACACACACACACAAATACACAGACACACAGACACACATACACAAGTACACATATACTCAGACATACATAAGACAAAAGCGTATGCACAAACACACTCATAAAACACGCTAGCACACCAGCATACGAATATGTGCCTCAACACTGCTGCATGTGTATGTGTGTGTGTGTGTGTGTGTGTGTGTGTGTGTGTGTGTGTGTGTGTGTGTGTGTATGTGTGTGTGTGTGTGTGTGTGTGTGTGTGTGTGTGTGTGTGTGTGTGTGTGAGAGAGTTATAAGTGTGAAAGAACTGGGTTCTTGTCGGCATGTGTGAATGCGTGTGAGCGTTGTGAGTTTGTGATTGGGGCAGGTAGAGATGAATGAGAGACAGAGCAGACACCTGGGCCTGCAGAGCTCCTGGCTGCATCTTATCGAAGCCGACAGCTAGCACGCAGTGAGCCGCTCCCCCACTGACTGCCTGGCTCGCTAGAAACAGTGCAGTAGCGCCGCTGGCACAGTTGTTGTTCACATTGATTATGGGCACAGCAGTCATGCCCAGCTGGTACAAGGCTCGCTGACCACTGGTCGAATCGCCTGACACAAACACCAGCCAGTATATAGACAAGCACAAACACAGAGCCCAGCATATGTGACGGCAAGGTAGCCACGGAATAACACATGATAACAACGTCAATGCTATGGACCGACTATATTTCACATGACAGGACAGAACGAGCGAGTCACACATTCAGATAAGCATACAAGCATACAAACACACGCACAATGACGATGAAACACAACACGACATACAGATATACACATAGCTGCCAGGACACTAAGCTGTCGCTGCTTCCGTACGGTGGCGCTAGGACCGGACACATGTGGCGCGCCACACATATACACAAACACAAGCACAAAACACGTCCACCGCATCAACATTGCAATCATAACAGCTACACAATCAATTGACAATCAACATTGCAATCATAACAGCTACACAATCAGTTGACAATCAGCATTGCAATCATGACAGCTACACAATCAGTTGACAATCAACATTGCAATCATGACAGCTACACAATCAGTTGACAATCAACATTGCAATCATGACAGTCAAACAATCAGTTGACAATCAACATTGCAATCATGACAGCTACACAATCAGTTGACAATCAACATTGCAATCATGACAGCTACACAATCAGTTGACAATCAACATTGCAATCATGACAGCTACACAATCAGTTGACAATCAACATTGCAATCATGACAGTCAAACAATCAGTTGACAATCAACATTGCAATCATGACGGCTACACAATCAGTTGACAATCAGCATTGCAATCATGACAGCTACACAATCAGTTGACAATCAACATTGCAATCATGACAGCTACACAATCAGTTGACAATCAACATTGCAATCATGACAGCTACACAATCAGTTAACAATTAACATTGCAATCATGACGGCTACACAATCAGTTGACAATCAACATTGCAATCATGACAGCTACACAATCAGTTGACAATCAACATTGCAATCATGACGGCTACACAATCAGTTGACAATCAACATTGCAATCATGACAGTCACACAATCAGTTGACAATCAACATTGCAATCATGGCAGTCACACAATCAGTTGACAATCAACATTGCAATCATGACAGTCACACAATCAGTTGACAATCAACATTGCAATCATGACAGCTACACAATCAGTTGACAATCAACATTGCAATCATGACAGCTACACAATCAGTTGACAATCAACATTGCAATCATGACAGCTACACAATCAGTTAACAATCAACGTTGCAATCATAACAGCTACACAATCAGCTGAAAACGCCGCAGTTACCGTAAACATAGCCGACATAGGCTTGTTGTATGTCAGTGTAGGAGAGCTTGGCGTCGTCGAGGGCGCGCGACACCGCCTCGTGCACCATCTGAGGATAATCCCAGTCTTGGCGAGCACCAGGCTTCTCGAACTGGAACACCACAATACGCACGTGACAGCTCGACAAACAGCAATCAACGCAGAAAACAAAGTTGACCCTCAACACACTTCAATGTAATAGATATTGAACCGAGGGAGGTTCATTTACATATAGGATGTCAGATACGGCAATAATTGCAAGAAAGAGTTTGAAAAATACGCAGCGACTACCTACCTTGGTCATACCGACCCCAACCACATATACATCGCCATCATTTATTGAAGGCATCGTCCACACAAAAAACTGAAAAACAAACAACCGTTGGAATGATAACAAACTTTTCAAATAGAAATACATAAGCCGATGTCAACCATACTGAAAAACATTTTAATTCAACGCATCCGAATGCATCACATCAGCTAAATATAAGTCGCTGTTGCAAGCACTTAAACCCGCCTCGCAGTATTTGCGCAGCTAAACACCACTATCAGAAACAGATAAAAACATGACTGCGGTACGCCTCTTGTGCCGCAAGAAAATCAAACCGACGAAGGTTAAAAAAACAACAGCAATATGTTACTGAAATAAACGGCCAATTACAGAACACACGATCAAAACAACAACAACATCAACAACGCATGAGTTGTTGTGCCTGCGGCGTCATCAATGCCGCATTTATTGGTCACTAAAAATATTATTCCGATCATGTGCTGCAATTCAAAACAATAATCATCCCAGCGTATATTGTTTCGTCCTAACTGGTCGTAAGGCTGCATGAAACTCGGTTTTGTTTAGTTAGTTTTGCGACGTGTTATTGACGTGTTATATAGTTTTGCACGAACCGCTGTCAATGTTTAGCATCACATCATGGAATATCAACGGGCTCAGGAGCGTGAAAAATCTGCCACAGCTTCTCGCTGATTCTGGTTCAAATATAGTGTGTCTACAGGAAACAAAAATTACCAGTAAGTAGCGTTTCAGTAAGTACAACAGTGAGTAATTTTCCCGTTTCGCTTAATTACCGTCCTCGCAGGAAGCACAAAACTCCAAGATGCTGAAATTGTTTTATAATAGGGTTGGCACATGTATAGTGTTTTTCCCTATTAATTCAGTTTTCTCAAAGATTAGCACCGAAACAGAACCTAGCCTGGCTATTGTTAGACAGTTCAGCTTCGCTTGTATGTTTGATGTTTGTTAGGAGACCAATTGACCAGTTCAGTTGCGTGTGTTGACGGCTACAACAGCTATTTTGACTTCAGTCAGCAGCGGGCTGGATACTCTGGTGAGTTGTGGGGCCGATTTACACCGTGTTCACTGTGTTGCACGCGCATTAATAGTGTTACACCTTGAATGTCTCAATAAACCGTCACAGTTGGTTGATTGTGAAGCTCGGGCAGCATTGTGTTGCTGTGTCACGTGCTGATGACGTGGCACTGGTGGCGTGTGAGTCAGGAGTGGCCACTTTCTGTCGTGATGACGTCACTCCCAAGGCGGCCGAGACTGGGTTGTGTGGCTGGCGGGAGACACAGCAGCGTGTTACTCCTGACTCAACAGACTCGGTGCGATGTTACGGCGCCGCGGCACACTTGAGCAGCGAACAAAAACGAGCCACTGATACCGAGGGTCGCTGTGTTATCACGCTACATCACACCACATGTCAGGTCATTGACATCAAGGGTCACTGTGTTATCATGCTACATGTCAGGTCATTGACATCAAGGGTCACTGTTATCACGCTACATCACACCACATGTCAGGTCATTGACATCAAGGGTCACTGTTATCACGCTACATCACACCACATGTCAGGTCATTGACATCAAGGGTCACTGTATTATCATGCTACATGTCAGGTCATTGATATCAAGGGTCACTGTGTTATCATGCTACATGTCAGGTCATTGACATCAAGGGTCACTGTGTTATCACGCTACATCACACCACATGTCAGGTCATTGACATCAAGGGTCACTGTGTTATCACACTACATGTCAGGTCATTGACATCAAGGGTCACTGTGTTATCACACTACATGTCAGGTCATTGACATCAAGGGTCACTGTTATCATGCTACATCACACCATATGTCAGGTCATTGACATCAAGGGTCACTGTGTTATCACACTACATCACACTACATGTCAGGTCATTGACATCAAGGGTCACTGTTATCACGCTACATCACACCACATGTCAGGTCATTGACACCTCCTGTACCCGGCATTCGTTGACGCTCACACACACCATCGCAACACTGACACACTTGTGCGCGTGTTACAGTGCGGAGGTGGTGGTGCGACAGGCTGCTTGCTTGCTGTAGTTAACGTGTATTGTCCACGAGCCTCGCAGGAACTGCCACACCGCCAACAATATCAACTGGCTTTCTTCTCCGCTCTGCAAGACCGCGTCTCTGCTCTCCTGGCCCGCGGCAATCACGTGATCGTGGTCGGGGACCTCAACTGCGCTCATAAGCAGCTGGATCACTGTCAACCTCGGCCCGTCACAGTCAGTTCATATGTATCAACACTCACGGCGGATCACTCTCACTCTCACACTCGCTTATCTCACACTCCACACAGCTGTATGACAGTGGTGTTGTGTTTGACAGGAGTTCTGGTCGAGTCAGTACCGACAGCAGTTGGACGCGTGGCTTCTTGATGATCATCTGCCGGATCATGACGTGCGTCAGTGTCCGACGAGCGCCGTCCGTCTTGTCGATACGTACCGGCGTCTGCACCGGCACACGCGTCACGCCTACACGTGCTGGAACAGTCAGACGGGCGCGCGAGCCGCCAACTTCGGCACCCGTATCGACTACGTGTTGTGTGACGCAGTGTGGGCGCGCTGTCTGCTAGCCAGCCACGTGTGCTCGCACGTGTCAGGCAGTGACCATTGTCCTGTAAGAGCCGAGTTCAGTGTGACAGTGACCGCGGCCTCGAGACGTCCTGCCTCATGCACGAGCTTCTACGACGAGCTGAGCGGCAGGCAAGTGTCCCTGCAACACATGTGGCAGCGTGCCAGTCAGCAACAAGCACCAAATTCCACCGTCAACTGCTCTGAACGCAGCCTCAACAAACCAACCAGCACGCGCACAATACAGACCAAGTTGTCCAGCTATTTCCTATCTCCAAGTCGGCGACAATATTCCGCTGCTACAGAAGTCAGTCACTCCAGAACAAACAGTGAGCAAGACACAGAGACCAAGTACACAACAAACAGTGATCAGGACACAGAGACCAAGTACACAACAAACAGTGATCAGGACACAGAGACCAAGTACACAACAAACAGTGATCAGGACACAGAGACCAAGTACACAACAAACAGTGATCAGGACACAGAGACCAAGTACACAACAAACAGTGATCAGGACACAGAGACCAAGTACACAACAAACAGTGAGCAGGACACAGAGACGAGTCACGAGCAGCAGCAGCAGAAGAGCCAAGTTAGTTCGACTGATGATCAACATGGCTCGTGCGTGCAGGCAGCGGTATGTCCGTCTGCCGCAGCGTTCTGGCGTGACACGTTGACGGGGAGCAGGGTGCCTGTGTGTCGCGGTCACGGCAGACCGTGTGTACATCGGGTCGTGCGAAAACAAGGAGTCAACCGCGGTAGGGGATTCTGGGCGTGTTCGTTGGGAGCTGGTCTTGCGGGAGATCCGCTGGCACGATGCCAACATTTCCAGTGGAGCTGAGCTGTCACAGCTGGCACGATGCCAACATTTCCAGTGGAGCTGAGCTGTCACAGCTGGCACGATGCCAACATTTCCAGTGGAGCTGAGCTGTCATAGCTGGCACGATGCCAACATTTCCAGTGGAGCTGAGCTGTTATAGCTGGCACGATGCCAACATTTCCAGTGGAGCTGAGCTGTTATAGCTGGCACGATGCCAACATTTCCAGTGGAGCTGAGCTGTTATAGCTGGCACGATGCCAACATTTCCAGTGGAGCTGAGCTGTTATAGCTGGCACGATGCCAACATTTCCAGTGGAGCTGAGCTGTTATAGCTGGCACGATGCCAACATTTCCAGTGGAGCTGAGCTGTTATAGCTGGCACGATGCCAACATTTCCAGTGGAGCTGAGCTGTTATAGCTGGCACGATGCCAACATTTCCAGTGGAGCTGAGCTGTTATAGCTGGCACGATGCCAACATTTCCAGTGGAGCTGAGCTGTTATAGCTGTACTTTAGCTGGCTGTTCTCCAGACAGACCAGGTTCATTGTGCTGGCTCATATTAATACGCTCGCTTGATCACTGCAGTGCGCCAATATATCAAACAAACGTCTCATTTTGGTCTCATGTAATATTATCAAAATATTTCACAATTCAGCCAGTAATCTTCACATAAACATTTCTCCACCAGCGCGCAACAATAACAAAACAATAAAATCTCAGCGTGTTTGCGCAGGTACAATATTGCCATCAACTCATTCTCAACACATACTCACACTGTCTCTCTTTCTCTAACTTCCGTGAATATCACACACACACACAAGCATACACACAATACACGCACATACAAGCATACATAATACACACACACACAACACACACACACACAGAAGCATATACATTACACAATCACACACATACAAACATAATGACAGTGTTTCACAGGCGTAGTTGATACGTTTAAGCGCAAAATATGGACACCGTGAGTGTTATGAAATATATACACGATTCACTCACGATCATTGAGATATGTATAGCTGCCCGCGTCAATGCCAGATATGATCGATAAAATTGCTCGCGAAAGACCCTTGATGTAGTACGTGTGTGCATGTGCGTATATGTGTGTGTATTGTGTGTGCGTGTGTGTGTTTTGTGTTTATGTAGTGTGTGAGTGTGTATTGCGTTTGTGAGTGTGTATTGCGTTTGTGAGTGTGTATTGTGTTTGTGAGTGTGTATTGCGTTTGTGAGTGTGTATTGTGTGTGTGAGTGTGTATTGCGTTTGTGAGTGTGTATTGCGTTTGTGAGTATGTATTGTGTGTGTGTTAGTATGTATTGTGTGTGGTTTGTGAGTGTGTATTGTGTGTGGTTTGTGAGTGTGGATTGTGTGTGGTTTGTGAGTGTGTAGTGTGTGCGTGTGTTTTTTATTTGTGTAGTGTGTGTATTGTGTGTGTGTATGTGTGTGTGAGTGTGTATGTGTGTGTGAGTGTGTATGTGTGTATGTGAGTGTGTGTGTGTATGTGAGTGTGTAGTGTGTGCGTGTGTTTTTTGTTTGTGTAGTGTGTGTATTGTGTGTGTGTATGTGAGTGTGTGTGTGTGAGTGTGTGTGTATGTGTGCGTGTAGTGTGTGTGTGTGTGTGTGTGTGTGTGTGTGTGTGTGTGTGTGCTTGCTTGTCGTATGATATTTAATCTTCCTTCGGGTTCTCATGTTTCTTCTTCTCTACACAAACTCAAGTTACTTCCAATCAAGGCTCTTATTGAGTATCGTATTTGTTTAATTATTCATTCAACTCTTCATCTTCGTAAGCCTACGTATCTGTTTGACCTTCTGTCTTATAAAACCTCATCTCTTTCTCTTAGGTCTTCTAAGGATCATTTTCTACTAGTTGAACCTCCCTTTCCTTCTAGGCATTCTCACTACAATCGCTGTTTCTCTATCTTAGGACCTCGCATCTACAATAGGCTATCTCCCTCAATACGCTCAATCAAATCTCTTTCTCTTTTCAAAAAACACACTAAAATTTTTTTCCTAAGTAAGTCTTTTTACTGTCTTAATAATAATACGTATATTAGTAGTGATTACAAGGTCTGATAGTTTCCTCTTCTTGTCTACTAGGTCTAATATAAATTGTTTGTGTGTGCATCTATGTGTCTCTCTATCTTTTTTATGTATGTCTTCCCATTGTATGTTCTGTCTGTGTATTGTTCTGTGAGTTCCGCTATCTGTGTTTGTGTGTCCCTTTCTGTCTGTGTGTGTGTTGCGTTCAGTTTTGCTTGCATTAATGTGTCTATTGTTTTGTGTGTTGTCAATCTGAGCTTATGTCCTTGTATGACTGATGTGTTGTCTAAATGTGTTATCTGCTGTGTAGTTTTATTATGCTATCTGTAAACGTGAATGTATTGTTTATTTTGTGCGTTTATGTACTTATCTATTGTTTATGTGCGTGTGTGTGAGTGTCCTTGTCCCCCCCTCTCTTTTTTTTCTCTTTGTGCGCGCGTATGTGTTTCCTGTTCTTGTGTATGTGTGTTGTCCCATTCTATGTCCTGTCTGTGTATTGTTGTGTGTTTTTTTTTTCTTCCCACTGTTTTCTTTCTGTCTGTGTGTATGTGTGTGTGTTGGTGTGTGTGATTGTGAATGTGTATGTACTATGCTTGAGTGTGTGTGTGTGTGTGTGTGTGTGTGTGTGTGTGTGTGTGTGTGTGTGTGTGTGTGCAGCGCCTTAGAGACCCTCTAGGTGTAGGGCGCTATATAAATATCTTAATGTAATAATGTAATAATGTGTGTGTGTGTAGTGTGTGTGTGTGTGAGTGTGTATATGTGTTGTGTGTGTGTGTGTGTTGTGTGTGTGTGAGTGTTAATGTTAGCTTGCACTTGTCGGACGATAAGCTTGTGAAATGCAGTGTAAAATGTGTTTTAATCAGCTAAAATTAAGCGAATATTTGAAACTGCATACACGCCCATGCTTACCCTGTGGTAGGCGGTAATGTGGTGTTACCATGTGGTAGGTGGTACCATGGTAGCAGTGTTGATGTTCGTGTATCACACAGTCAAACTCTATTGTCTGGCTCATAGCAGAAACACAGCAGTAGGCAGTGAGTGAGTCACTGAGTGAGTCACTGAGGACAGGAACTGGCAGGAGTCATGGTGATGCTGGTGACGTCACGAACTATCAGCTGAGCTATCCTCCACGCCATCTCCTCCTTCACCTGACACACACACACACACACGCAGATATGATGATAAGTATAACAGTGAGAATAATCAGACCAAGAATTGAGTATGCTGCTGTTGTATGGCGCCCTCACGAAGTGCGAAATATAAGAACAATTACAGAGATTGGCGACCAAACTAGTACCGGAGATTCGTGCGCTGCCCTATGAGGAAAGGTTGGATGAGATGAATCTACCAACGTTGGAGAGAAGAAGAGAGAGAGGAGACTTAATTATCATCTACAGATTCATGACAGCAATACTGGATTCGAAAGAAATTGGACTAGTGCAGCAAAACCAACGAGGACGAGGCCATAACAGAAAATTGAGGAAAACGAGATGTAGAAAAGACATAAAGAAATATAGCTTTCCGTTCCGCTGTGTGAATGAATGGAACAGTTTGCACAAGAAGATTGTGGAAGTCAATAGTTTATCGCTGTTTAAAGAAAAACTAGACAAATATTGGAAGAAAGACAGGACAGTCTGAGCATAGCTCATATCCTGTAACCCAACTAGGTGAGTACAACTAGTGAGTACAACTAGTGAGTACAACTAGTGAGTACAACTAGTGAGTACAACTAGTGAGTACAACTATACCATTTGCATTTTGATTTGAGAAAAGTGAAAATAGAATTGAGAAAAGTGAAAATAGATTTGAGAAAAGTGAAATTATATTTGAGAAAAGTGAAATTAGATTTGAGAAAAGTGAAATTAGAATTGAGAAAAGTGAAATTAGAATTGAGAAAAGTGAAATTAGAATTGATCCATGTTATTTCAAACATATAAATTATCCTTATAACCCGAAAATGCAAATTTATTTCATATATTTGTTTAAAAAATTATAAACTGAGAATCTTGTAACTTCTCTAATATCTTTATTGAACAGAAATTCATTGAAATATCATAATCAGACATCAGACATTAGCAGTGATTCCACAATACGTGTAAACAGCCATTAAGTACAACAAAATCAGTTTAAATAATCGCAAACGAATTATGGATGCGTGTAGAAACGAAAGGGATTGGAAGAATGTAGCTAAAACACTCGGTGTTAACATAAAAACGGTCTTTTACTGGCTGAAATCCAACGAGGATTGCCCAAAACAACGGGGAGGCAATCGCGTGAAAAAAACGCCACAAATGATTAACACAATAATATCAGCGGTTGAAAAAACGCCCTCACTCACTTTGACAGACCTGCAACTCATCATCCACTCGCAGCATGTATATCAGGTGGGCCTAAAAACAATCAGGAACTGGCTTGACGGGGAGTTGTTGTCGCTGAAAGCCTTGCGACCGACGAATGATCGCATGAGCAACGCCGACAATAAGCGAAAAAGGGCCGAATACATGGAGGAACTCCTCCGTATTCGGTCCTATGGTCGCACGCCAGTGTGGGTGGATGAGACGAACTTCAATTTGTTCTGCAAGCGTAGCCAAGGACGGTAAAAAGTGGGGACGACAGCTGCTGTGGTTCTCCCGGCCAGCAAAAGCACCAATCTGCACATCATTGGCACCATGACAACAACAATACTCATCCTCATGTCCACCAGGCGGGGCACGTTCAACAAGCAGAGCTGTGCTGAATGCTTTCAGTGTCTGGTGGAGCAGTGTCGCCAAGCTGGAATCGATCGCCCCACGGTAATTTTTGACAACGCCCCAGCACACAGTCCACTGGAGGCAGTGTTTGAGGAGCAGCAGGACATTTAGCTGCTCAGAAAGACCCCCTACTCGTACCTGCTCAGTCCTATCGAGCTTTTATGGAGCTCAATAAAGAGCCACGTGAAAAGAAGTCTAAGGGAGAAAATGCCCGATGTGCTGGCCATGACTTGAGACAACGCCGGCCCGTCCATTACCGAGCAGCGGATGCAACTGCTGGAGACGGTCTTTCTCGAGACGATCAGCCACATGGATACAAGTTGTATCCAGTGCGTTGTATCATACAACGCACCTGCAGAGCTACGCCAATCGGGTAGAGCGTTACTACGCTGCAGCGTTCCGCGGAGAAGACCTCGTCGAGATTTCTTGTTTAATTAATTTTGTACTGCTTGTGTCTGCTTGTTCCCTTGATTATTTTCCGTTCATCAGCTGGCGTGACGTTTCAATGCTATTTAAATTCAAACAACGCGTGTACTTAAATTCAAGCGAAAAGGCAAGATATCACCACTCAACACAATCACAACGCAGCATGGCCCACTGAAACACTTTCACTAACAAACACACACGAACGTTGTGCGCAAACAACTGCCCTATGGCGCGCACTGCCCCAGTGGCGCGCACTGCCCCACCCCCTGCATCCCCACACCAGCGAGTTCACTCCTTGGAAATGCTGCGCTCGCTCATACAACATACAACACGTGCATACAACATACATACACTCACACTACCTCGCACAAACAAATAGACACCATATACAAAAATATACTGTACAATAGTAAAGATGGCTAGCAACGACAAGCGCTATTCGCACGTGATGCCTCAACACTTGCCATAAGCTGGATTGTACCGTCTCTGAAATTGTTGTTTCTGTAGATGTGTGTGTGTGTGTGTGTGTGTGTGTGTGTGTGTGTGTGTGTGTGTGTGTGTGTGTGTGTGTGTGTCTGTGTGTGTGTGTGTGTGTGTGTGTGCGCGCGTATGTGTACACGTGTGTGCACGCTTTGCTTGCGAGTGCTCTCCGAGAACTGTGGATCTATGCAAAATCGCTGACAATGATATATTGGCTGATAGAATTCCTCATAAAGTAAGCACATGTACGGTACATATATGTATTAAAATTGTAGTACATAGTACATATCATTGCACATAATTGTATAGTACATATTAAGTAGTACATATCTGTATTGTAATTGAATTCAATATAATTAAATAATTTGTTATACATATTTAAATGCACTGGAGAGCACAATAGTGACCTTATAGCTTAAATAATTGATATATCACTTAATTTTATGTAACACATCTAAACATTTCAAATGAATACTCATAATGTGTGAAATAACATGGATCAATTCTATTTTCACTTTTCTCAATTCTAATTTCACTTTTCTCAATTCTAATTTCACTTTTCTCAAATCTAATTTCACTTTTCTCAAATCTAATTTCACTTTTCCCAAATCTATTTTCACTTTTCTCAATTCTATTTTCACTTTTCTCAAATCAAATTGCAAATGGTATAGTGAGTACAACTAGTGAGTACATCTAGTGCATGAAGACATGTCTCATTAAAGTAACATTACAAAAATAAAGTAACGTTTTTAAGCCAGATAATCATACACGTATAATTTAATCAGAATATAAATTCAAACAGCAAAAATACACTAAATGACAAATACGTTTCTAATAATATTAATAAATAAAATACATGATAATTGAGCAATAAACAAACTTGAATAATAAAAATGAAAAGCGAAATGAGTTGCTTTTTTGTCATATTATTACAGAGCAGTTTAATATTATAATATTATACGTGGTAATATTGAGTGAAAGTTGATGAACATTGTATCATAAATGTTTGTGAGAGAGAGTGTGTGTGTGAGAGAGAGAGAGAGGGGGGAGAGCTGACGGATTGATGGTCGTTCTTGAGCAGTGAGCGCATGACACGACCCAGTCTGGACGAGGTCGTGTTGCGACCTGACTGTGAAGAACTGCCTGGCTGTGGCTCCAACAAAGACTCATAACGACCCACCCTGCTCACATGACCAATACTCAAACTGACACACACACACACACAGTGTTAGCAGACATGAGTTGGTGGTGGACGGACAGTGTGAGTGAGGACAGATAAAGCAGCGCTCGTATTCGCCTCGTAGCCGAGTGGCTAAGACGCACGCTTTGTGCACGAGAGGTCCAGGGTTCGATTCCCTGGCGAGGTGAAACGGGTGGGTTCGTTTCTTAAAGTGATAGCCCACTTGCCGCAGGGCGGGTTTCGTATGCGCGTAGCCGTGCAGTTTTCTGTGCTGTTAGTGACTGTGAGATAACCCGTGTGTGGCGGTGGGACCTGCGGTGTGCCAGCCGGGGCTGTGAGGCTTTGCCCCCGCAAAATTACACGCCAACACAGCCTTCTCTACTGCTGTGTTCAAATGCGTACATTTATTTAGCAGAGCAGCACTGACCCGTATTGTCTCCTGTGATGCAGCACATGACCGCACTCAGCACCAGTGACAGTGGAGCCAGTCACACAACACGCCACCTCACTACTGCACTCGCTCATTGTATCTGACACACACACACACACACACACGCTGGGATAGCAACGACTGAATTTGACACAATATGTACCAGACATGATGTACCAGACAATATGTACCTCACAATATGTACCAGAAAATATGTACCTCACAATATGTACCAGAAAAGATGTACATCACAATATGTACCAGACAATATGTACCAAACAATATGTACCAGACAATTTGCAGCGCACATGACTGTCAGGATACTAGTGAGTCACCAGTGTACTGTCAGGGTACTAGTGAGTCACCAGTGTACTGTCAGGATACTAGTGAGTCACCAGTGTACTGTCAGGGTACTAGTGAGTCACCAGTGTACTAACAGGTTACTAGTGAGTCACCAGTGTACCGGCAGGATACTATTGAGTCACCAGTGTACTGTCAGGGTACTAGTGAGTCACCAGTGTACTGTCAGGGTACTAGTGAGTCACCAGTGTACCGGCAGGGTACTATTGAGTCACCAGTGTACTGTCAGGGTACTAGTGAGTCACCAGTGTACTGTCAGGTTACTAGTGAGTCACCAGTGTGCTGGCAGGGTACTAGTGAGTCACCAGTGTACTGCCAGGGTACTAGTGAGTCACCTGTGTACTGTCAAGGTACTAGTGAGTCACCAGTGTGCTGGCAGGGTACTAGTGAGTCACCAGTGTACTGTCAGGGTACTAGTGAGTCACCAGTGTACTGTTAGGTTACTAGTGAGTCACCAGTGTACTGACAGGGTACTAGTGAGTCACCAGTGTACTGACAGGGTACTAGTGAGTCACCAGTGTGCTGGCAGGGTACTAGTGAGTCACCAGTGTACTGACAGGGTACTAGTGAGTCACCAGTGTGCTGGCAGGGTACTAGTGAGTCACCAGTGTACTGACAGGGTACTAGTGAGTCACCAGTGTACTGTCAGGGTACTAGTGAGTCACCAGTGTACTGACAGGGTACTAGTGAGTCACCTGTCTTGTCGATGGACGCCAGGCGTGAAGGACAGCGCATGGTGTTGATGACGTTGAAGGAGAAATTGAAGAAGATGGCAGACTTGAGGAAACAGTGGAAATATCGCTGCAACACAACACACAAGACAGATAATAACACACACAACACACAAGACAGGTAATAACACACACAACACACAAGACAGATATTAACACACACAACACACAAGACAGATAATAACACACACACAACACACAAGACAGGTAATAACACACACAACACACAACACGCATTAAACAGTTGTCAATCAGTTTGCAGCAACCAGACATCACTATAACTGCACCACAACACACCTGGTTACACCACGGAGAAGTGAGCACTCTGTCTCCGGCTTGTCAACTAGACAGTGACACGATCAGACACACAACATGGCGGCACACACACTCTATCTTGAATTCACTTCTGTACGTATGTGTATGTGTGTGAGTGTGTGTGTGTGTGTGTCACCTGTTGCAGGGTGTTGTGCAGTAGCAGTCGAGGCAGCAGGAAACAGTCTGCACAAGGTCCTGATGATGATGATGAAGAAGATGATGATGTTGTAGCATCACCACCAGCATCAATACTAGCGCCGCATATCAGAGCTTCGACGTGCACGCGCACCGCATCACTGAATCCCAATCTACCACTGGTCTGCAGCGAAAAATACCTGTCACACACACACACACACACACACACATACACACACACACACACACACACACACACACACATACACACACACACACACACACACACACACACACATACACAGACACACAGACATGCGCTTGCAAAAATACACACAGAGGCAGTGATGTATAAAGTGAACGAGTGTGAACAATAGTAAACATGAGAACAACGCAGTAAAATGCCAGCCAGACAATGAGACAAGTGATAGAGGAGTGTGATTGGCACGACTGCACGAGCAAGTCTCACTTGTCATACAGCACCATGGCGTCACTGCGCGCCTCACGTGCGTCATATTTGCCACAACTGATCAAATCATGAATATTCTCGCGAAAATTGGTGGAAGACATCCAAAACTCGATATATCGCGCCACTCCTTCCTGCTCCATAAACTACACACATACACACATACAGGCACATACACACACACACACACACACACACACACACACACACACACACACACACAGGTGCAAGTAGTGTACCGATGATGGCCTACAATGATGAGGTGATGATTTGTCGAGTATCTATGATGTCACAAGCACAGTGGATACAGCAAAAACAATATCGTGATGTCAGTGTTGTGTGATGATGGTGCCAGTCGTTATATAGAAGCAGCTGCAGTGTCAGTGTCAGTGTCAGTGTCAGTGTCAGTGACAGTGTCAGTGTCAGTGACAGTGTCAGTGATAGTGGCAGTGTGATTGTTCACCTCCATGAAGCAGAACACGGCCAGGTTGTTGAAGAGAACGTCGCAGATCTCGCGAGGAGAGTCTGTCAGCAGGTCGACCTGGCAGCAGTGAAAATGCTCGCTGCTGAGAAAGTCAGTGAGATGAGGGTGAGAGAGCGAGGCTCGCAGACTCGGCACCACTGACTGCAGCACTTGATGGGCGACAGACTCCGTCACAGACTGCTGCTCCCCCGAGCAACACTGACTCCACGCGACCGCATGTGACCGCAGCGACTCAGCCACGCGCTCGCCGTCGCCCAGGTGTCGTGCCAGACACTCAATCACGACCGCCGACCGTCTGCTGTTCTGACAGGCAGTGTCCGACTGTGCGGGCGATTGTGGCGGTGATTGTGGCGGTGAGGACGAGCATGAGGTGCGTCGCAGCAGAGCATCAGCCTCGAGCCAGAACTGCAGCAGATCCCCCGCCTGTCTCTCCGCCAGGAACGCAGAGAAATAGTGCAGCGTGCACTTGTGCGACACCACCGACTCAAGTGTGGGATTCAGCCGTCTGGCGTTCATGTGATGACACTCTGACATGTCTGACAGTATGCACACACACACACACACACACATACAAACAGCGGCACTACTGAGCATCAACAAACACGCGTGCAAGTGGCATCCACAAAGCAGTAATTACAACAGAACCAAGCAGAATATGAACATAATTAAAATCGTCCGCAACATGATATCACTAAAACATTTCTAGTGAAATCCGCACCAGAAAAGTGCACAATTCCCTCGACTCAACAAACCAGATATTGTATTGCCTCTCTTCCCAAATTAATCACTTGAAATCTGACTTGAAACACCCATGAAATCCGCCTTGAAACACCAATGAAATGTGCCTTGAAACATCCATGAAATGCGCCTTGAAACACCAATGAAATCCGCCTTGAAACGTGTGCCAGAGAAAACGAGTAATTTGATTGACCGAGAAGCAGGAGAATGTTGCTCATAGCGCAAGTTCATTCTTACAGCTTGTGCAGAATCCGAAAACAATAATTGTTTCCAGAAAACATTGCCTAAATGGTGGCATAAAAAAACCAAGACTAAGCAAAATAGTTGACCAGATAAGAACCCGAAATGCATTCAGTCATGTTGCAAACTGAGATGTCCAATAAACCAGAGTTGGTGAAGTATATCTGTGTTCCTGTGCTCGTTTGAGCCTCGTGTTTCATAGTAATTTTCGCTCCTATTAGGCTGTATAAAACGCGTGTGTCCTGATATGCGCTATATCAAATACATATTGTAATGGTTAATGTTAAAATACATGTTAATGGTTTTAACTGAGTCAAATTGTTCATTCAACTCACCACAAACGGCCCCAAGACGCTGCTCTTCCTGAGACAGCCACTCGGTGAAGTTGTGCTGTGACAGCGCCGTGTTCGCAGCACCAGCCTCGACCCGCGAGCCACACGAAACATCACTGTGACATCGAGAATGCAAGCTGGTCGCAGAGTCCACGCTGTCTGCAACCACATATTCATTGGCCAACGTGTCGAATCCACCAAGAAACATACTAATTTTCAACTGAACATTCAGATAAACCCAGCAAAGACAATTCACACAGTCAATTTAAATTTAAACCTATATTAAAGTGTGACAATGTCCAAACAGCCTGTACAGTACTCAGTACTCGTTTGAATCGAAGAGACCGCGTGAGTGTTTCACTAGTGGTCCGACCAGTGTTGAATTTATGCGACAGCGATTTTTGCTTCACCTATTTACAGTTGGCGATTGGCGGTTGTGCTTGTTGGAAGTTGTTTTGTGCTTGTTCCACGTTTTGTCCACGTTCCAGGTTTTTGTATGGTGTTGGGTTGGCATTAGCTCTATTAATCATAGTTGTTTCATATATTAGCTTCAGGAGTTGTGGCATACATCATAAATTTACCATTTTGGTTGTAACCAAGAGTGGGAGGGGTGCGAGACAAAAATGGCGAATGTAGTGCGAAACAGTAAAAGCAATGATATTTGCCCAGTCTGTGATATTCTGGTTGGTGAGAATGAGAAGGGGTTGGTCTGCAATTTGTGCGATATGTGGCATCATGCCAGCTGTGAGAAAATGCCAAAAGACGTGTATAAATTCCTGGCAGAAAACGAGGTTAGCACCATTCACTGGTATTGTACCAAATGTAACAAAGTGTTTGGCAAAGTTGTAAAGCAAATTGCAGCGGTGTCAAAAAGACAGGATAGTATTGAAAAACGCATGGATGCTATGGAAATGACCTCCAAGGAACAGTGGCAAAAAGTAAGAGAAGAAATGTCCAATTTGGCATCAAATTTGAAAGCTGAACTGAAGGAGGAGTCTGGTCTTTCAGGAGCTAAAAACAAACTAAAAGATCTTGCAAATGAAATGAATAGTATAAAAAAACATATCCAAGATATTGACAGCAAGTCGTGCCAACGCACTGACTGTGATAGGAGCTATGCCGACACTGTAAAAGAGGCAGCTGTTCCAGTATTGCAGAATATTATAAAGGACGAAATGGAGCAGCTTCGGAAGAGACAGGCGATTCAAGAGGTACAACTCAAGGAAAGCCAAGAAGCTAGAATTAGAGAATTACGGGATGAAGATGCAAGGAAGAGCAATATTATCATATTCGGAATGCAGGAAAGTAAGGAGAAAGAAGGTGTCAAACGGAAGAAAGATGATGACGCCTTTATGAGCCAGTTTTTGGGAGAAGGACTGGAATTTGACATGAAACAAAATGAATCCATGAAAATATCCAGGATAGGTAAACTGGATGAAGCAAGTGTGCGGCCAAGACCAGTTATGATTGAATTGGAGTCATCAACAGTGAAGATGGAGGTTCTGTCGCATGCAAGAAATCTCAAAGGAAAGGAAAAATACAAGAACATTGTACTACAGCATGATCTGACCAAGCAACAGAGGGAAAACTTGAAGAAGCTTGCGTTAGAGCGAAAAGAACTGGAGAATGAGTCATCGGGGGACTATATCTTCAGAATCAGAGGTCCACCTGGCCAAATGTTCATAAAGAAAATCAAGAGACAACACTAGACCCAAAGACCACAAAAAGTATAGTTGAAGGTAGAAAAGTAAAGTTTCATAATTTACGGGATCAATCAAAGTATTCTATGTTGTTTAACTGTTGGTACTGTAACGCGGATGTGTTAACGAACAAAATGGTTGAGTTGAGAACAAGAATCTCGAATGCTGATATTTCTCCAGATATCATAATGATCAATGAAGTTAAACCTAAGACTCCAAGGTACATGCCAATGGAATCGGAACTGAAACTAATTGGATTCAGTATGTTTTCTAATCTGAATAAAAGCGGCCGGGGAATTGTGATTTATGCTAAAAACCATCTTCAAGCAAGAGAGGTTATTTTCAATAGTGTCTATTGTGAATCTGTCTGGATTGAGATTAGTCTAATGGGAAGCGATCTGCTGCTAGCTGGATGCATCTACCGAAGTCCTAACAGTGAAGCGGAAAATACTAGCGGGTTGAACAAATTGCTGCAGGAGGTGGATAAACACAAGGCATCACATTTTTTGGTAGCAGGAGATTTCAACTTCCCGAAGATAGATTGGAAAGATTGGCACACAGAGGGTGATGAAACTAGCGAGGAGTTTTTATTTCTTGAAACACTGAGAGAAAACTACTGGTATCAGAAAGTAACATTTCCGACTAGGGCTAGAGGAACGGATCATCCCACATTGCTTGATCTAATTCTAACGAATGAGGAAGATATGGTTGAAAATATGGAATATTGTTCTCCTCTTGGCAAGAGCGATCACGGAGTCATAGAAGTTACCTACAAAGCCTATAGAAGACGAGAACATACGAAACAGAAAATTAGATTATATAATAGGGGGGATTACAATAGCATGAAATCCAATCTGACAAGTTGTTGGCGTGAAGAAATAAAAAATTATAAGAATATTGAGGACAAATGGGAATGTTTTAAAGGAAAAATATTACAATTGGAACGGGCACATATTCCAGAGAAGAATAGTAAAGGGCTTCACATTGAGCATAATGATCGAATGGCTCTGGATCCCAAGATACGAGCTGAAATCAACAAGAAACACAGGTGCTGGCAACGATATATTGAGACGAAGGATCCTGATAAGCATAAACTATACTGTAGGCAGAGGAACAGGGTGAGGAAGATGACTCGAGAAATAGAAAGGTTTGAAGAACGTGAGGTAGCCAGACTGGCCAAATCTAACCCGAAAAAATTTTGGTCGCATGTGAAGCGGAAGTTGAAAACATCTGCTAGTATTGCAGATTTGAAAGTTGAAAAAAATGGAAGGACAGAAGTCGTTACAGGAAATATTGAAAAGGCTGAAGTATTGTCGGAACATTTTGCTCAAGTCTTCACGAAGGAGGACAATACTCACGAAAATTTCTCGGAAAAGACAGATGTTATTAGTGATTTGGTGATCACTCAGCAGCAGGTGATGGAACAACTGAATGGTTTGAAAACGGACAAATCTCAGGGTCCTGATGGACTTCATCCCAGAGTGTTGAAGGAACTTAGAGAGGAAATATGCGAAGTCACTACAGATATTTTCAACACGACTCTTGTAACAGGAGAAATACCAACTGACTGGAAGTTGGCAAACATCAGCGCAATTTTCAAAAAAGGCAATAAATCGGACCCGAATAACTATCGACCGGTGAGTTTAACCAGTGTTGTTTGCAAGATCATTGAGAAAATAATCCGTACTCATATTCTAGACCATGTGAAAACACTGGGAATGCTTTCCTCGGAACAGTATGGTTTCCTCACGAGAAGGTCAACGGTTATCCAGATGTTGAATGTTGTGGAAGAATGGACTGCAGCACTGGATGAAGGGTGTGAGACGGATGTTGTCTACATGGATTTCCAAAAAGCCTTCGATAAAGTACCGCATTATAGATTGCTACATAAACTGGAAGAATATGGTATAACTGGTCAAATATTGAAATGGATATCATCATTTTTGGTGGGAAGAAAACAAAGAGTGCACATAAAAGGGGAATATTCAGGATGGCATCATGTGCAGAGTGGTGTGCCACAAGGCAGCGTATTGGGGCCAATTCTCTTCATCTTGTTCATCAACGATTTACCTTGTAATATTCAGTCGCGGATATATATGTTTGCGGACGATACAAAGATATTTAGGCGGGTTGATTCACAGCAAGATTGTACGATGCTCCAGGAAGATTTGAATCAACTTCAAAAATGGTCAGTAGAAAATCAACTGCCTTTCCACCCTGACAAATGTAAACATTTGAAAATCCACAGCAAGTATCGTTCACATTTAGTGACAAGATATCACCTCGGAATTAGTGTGGAACAAGCTGACATACAGCAAGTCAAAGTTGAAAGGGACCTGGGAATCGTGACTGATGAGCACCTTTCTTTCTCAGCCCATATCCAGAGTAAAGTCACTAAAGCGAACCAGATAATGGGTCTGATAAGGCGAACGTTCAAACATCTGGACATTCCAACGTTCCGTCGACTTTTCAAAGCTGTAGTGAGGCCTCATCTGGAATACGGTCAGGCAGTTTGGTCTCCGTACCTGAAAAAGGATGTAACTGCCATTGAAAATGTCTTGAGGAGAGCATCTAAGAATATTCCCGGTTTACATGGTATGACATACCAAGAAAGGTTACGATTGTTGCAGCTGCCTACCATGTTGTATAGGAGAATGAGAGGAGACATGATCGAGATGTACAAAATTATGAATAACAAATATGACAAGGACGTGAATATGAGATTTGAGAAAAACGAAGGAGTGACTCGAGGAAATTGTATGAAGGTAATTATGCCTAGATGTCGAACTAGAAGGCGGCAAAAGTCTTTTTCCGTGAGGGTAGTGGATGTATGGAATAGTTTGCCGAATAATATTGTGGAGGCTCCAAATATTGTATCATTTGAAAGGCGACTAGATAAGTGGTGGAGTAAACAAGAAATTAGACATGATCCCCTGGGGAAATTTATTGCCGCCACTCGCCAACATGATTTGTATTGTGATGAAGATCTGGACATAGAGGCCGACTAGGCCTGCGTCCAGTAACGCCGTAAGGTTACGTAAGGTAAGGTAAGGTAATATCAACGAGCAAAACAAAAACAGATTGATACATCGCTGGTTTACTTCTTCGCCATGATTATTTATCAAAATGAAATTCGATGCCACCGTTGTGAAGCTCAATATGATAGCCGGAATCGCATATAAACATAAATTAAAACTAAACAATCACATGACTGGCAACGGAGCTGATATGAGTAATAGCTTGACTAGCTGCAAACAGTAAGCCACAACCCACAAGTAGAGCTTGGAGACGTCCAAATAACAAAATATATGCAACATGCATAATTACACAAATGTCAACACTGAAATTAAAAATTGTTGAGACAGTGGTACTCACCCTTTTTGTGATAAATGCTCCTGAAAGCGGAAAAACTCATTGAAAACGTTGATAGAACTATGGTCCAAAATATAAGACGATACTCAATATAAGCACACATCAAATCAAGACATCACCAATGATATTTCTCCACTTATACGCAATACTTTCAAGCATGAGCACCCATACTACGCTGAAATATCCATCCTACGTAAAAACATTTACCCATTCTAAGTCGAACTTTTGCTTCAAGTTCACAGTATACGACTTCATCACGAACTTTGAAATATCAAAGTACTGATGGCAAATTGAATAAAATCGCCAAATTTGCGTTAATTTCAATAAATAGATGTGAATAATAAACACATAATTCGTACATACTGAGTTGTTTCATGATCACGTTTCATGATTGTTTCAATTCTCGTTGTCTTATTTTTCCCTGTCTTGAGCACAGTTACTGCTTCCTTTCCTTCCTTGCTGCTTCATTTATTATATTGTGAATGTTCTCTGTAATAATTCTCTGTCGATTTTATTGTTTGAACATACCACTTGATTTTTTGGAACTGTGCCCTTTGTGCTTGTGCTTGCTATTTAGCAATTTTGGTTGTTTTGTGACTTCTCTTTCTTTTACTTGCTCATTTCTCCCATATTCTTTACAATTGTCGTTTTATCTCAATTGATGTTTTCCGTTTTTCGCGCTTGTGTTTTACCGGCGCTATAGCAAATACACGTTGTTGTTGTTGTTGTCCATGGTTACATGGTGAATTGTCATGTAGAAGTTTGACCCTTTCAAGCACAGACCGCGTCTACACCACGAGAAATATCCTCTAATTCAGTCACAAGTAAGATGCTCCGGCGTGCGATAGAGGAGCACAGCTCTGGCACAAAAAGTCATCTAAATAGTAATTGAATTGGTTCAAATTTGAGAATATTCCTATTGAATTAAGAAACTTTGTGAAATGCACCACACGCAAGCTAAGAGTCAGCAAGCAAAAACTACCTACCAGCCACCATCAACACACACATACACACACACACACAAACAGAGTTTCTTTAGCAATTCGTTTTTTCTTTTTTTAAATTGAGTGTTAATTCTGAAAAAAAACACACACACACCTAATAGAAAACAACACATGCCTGGTTGATAAGAACAGTTAAAACATGGTAAAACAAGCTCACTACATGAATTCCTGCAACTTCGTGATCTTACTCGAACGAAACTTCCTCAAGAAAAAAAAAAGCCGTGTTGACGAATTATTTATTGAATAACATACACAATAAATGACACACTATAAATTATCTTGAACATATATTATATAAATACAAACTGAAACACTACTTAGTGATAGAGATTTAGTCGGAAAGACGTACAAAGCACATAAACAAAAAATAACCGACTGAAAAGAAATGTTCACACAAAACAGCACAATAGAACACACACACATGTATATATACACTGAAAGAACGAAGCTGAGTCATATAAATGTTTCTAGCAGCGGAGGAGAGGGATAGAGAATGATAGATAATAATGTACTGACCACTGAATAATATTACTAGGCTCCATCATTTGTGATCACACACAAACACACACACACACACACGCAGATGAGACACGCAAGACTGGGAAATGTTTGTATCTAGCTTAAAGCTGCCGTGTTTGCTACACGTGAACACTGAGAAAGCTAATATGACGAACAACTTGTACGGCAGATCGTATGTGGAGCCAGTGAAACACTGCACAACACACACACACACACACACACACACACATACACACACACAGACAGTACTTGGTGCCAGTAGCTGGCCAATAGACTGGCATGTCTGTCAGTACTGACTTCATTCAATTATTGTTGGTCATGCACGCGTGATTATCGGAGATGCCACACACCTCACTAACACACACACACACCTCACTAACACACACACACACCTCACTAACACACACACACACACCTCACTAACACACACACACCTCACTAACACACACACACCTCACTGACACACACACACCTGACTGACACACACACCTCACTGACACACACACACACATACCTCACTGACACACACACACCTCACTGACACACACACACACCTCACTGACACACACACCTCACTGACACACACATCTCACTGACACACACACCTCACTAACACACACACACACCTCACTAACACACACACACCTCACTGACACACACACCTCACTAACACACACACCTCACTGACACACACATCTCACTGACACACACACATCTCACTGACACACACACACACGTGCGACTAACACACTGAAAAGCTCATGTCAGCAGTAGCACTGACTCAGTACGACACAAACATTGACTGCACTCGCGTCCACTCTCTCACCTCACTAACACACACACACACATATATATATATATATACACACAGCAGAGGAGAATGACTTGAGAAAGACGGGCACATGAAGAAGGATTTTAATAGCTCATTAATCACACTTTAATAGCTCACCGCAACTAACATCTCAACTGATACATCACCGCTAACATTACTAACATCCGCACTCGCCCGCTAACATTACTAACATCCGCACTCGCCCGCTAACATTACTAACATCCACACTCGTCCGCTAACAACAGCCTTCAACGACTAGGTGGAAATCAACACCAAACATAGAAAAATACACAACATAAACCAGCAATAATCGAAAAGAAGCGCCTGACAAATTGAGAAAGAAATCCCAGTATGACGCGTGCACGTGCAGACACATACTCACACACACTGACACACACATTGTTTGGCAGACTAAAGGCAGACAGAGGATGTTTTTGAGCGATAATTACACTTGATGTACCCGGACTAATAATGACCGTGAACACACATACACACACACAGACAGATAGATACGGTGCATATCAACAGCTGACAGCTGCATATCTAGTAGATGTGTTTGTATGCGACATCAGCGCAGTAGAATAACACTGTCACTCGTCATTATCAGCGCACTAGCTGGCCAGCATGATAACACGGCATCACGCGGCCTGTGATCAATGAGAGAGTGGTGGATAATGAGAGCGAGAGAGCGGTGATCAGCGAGAATCAGACGGACAACGTCGCAGTTTCAGTCTGCCTGGTGACAGAGCCGCCAGAGCCATGTCAGCGTCGGCGGCACAACAGAACACGGCAGCCACCGAGTGTTCTGCCGTCAACACGCCGCTGCCTGTCATGCACAGTGGAGGCTGGATACTGAGCCATCCTCCGGCCGCTGTCACTGGCTCCAATAAACACTGCAACTCAGACAGATGCAGGCCTGCAATTGCACCGTCCACCTGCAACGCCACCACCACACCAGCACCGCCACCGTAATCTGTCGCCACACAACAAACAACACAACAACACTTGTCATTCAACCATCAATCAAACACACGAGAACAATAATATAGCAAGAATAGAGACAGTACGAGTAGCGACCAAGTTAGTAGCAAAGTTGAGGGCTTTAACGTATGATGAGAGGCTAGAGAGAGTTGGGTTACCTGAATTAGCGATGAGAAGATTAAGGGGTGACTTAATTAACGTTTTTAAGCATAGCATTGACAAAGACAAACTGGATAGAAAAAGTTGGGTAGTTCGGTTAGTGAGAGAGATAGAAGAGGACACAATAAAAACATTAGCCAGACCAGAGTGGTTACAGGGATATAAAAAAGTATATTTTCCCTAATAAATGTATCGATATTTGCAATAGTCTAGAAAAAGATGTGTAGTGAAATCAAGCAGTATTGGAACAATATAAGCGTAGATTAGACAAAACAGTGGGTTTGGACACAGCACAGTCTGACAGTCTTGCTCATCTCCTGTACACATCAACTAGTGAGTACAACTAGTGAGTACAACTAGTGAGTACAACTAGTGAGTACAACTAGTGAATACAACTAGTGAGTACAACTAGTGAGTACAACTAGTGAGTACAACTAGTGAATACAACTACTGAGTACAACTAGTGAGTAGAACTAGTGAGTACAACTAGTGAGTACAACTAGTGAGTACAACTAGTGAGTACAACTAGTGAGTACAACTAGTGAGTACAACTAGTGAGTACAACTAGTGAGTAGAACTAGTGAGTACAACTAGTGAGTACAACTAGTGAGTGAAACCAGTCAGTACATACACAAATACAAAGAGCACACACATACACACACAAATAAGTGACGTGTAAAATGATCACCAATATCAATACCGAGCATATCATGAATTTATTTAGCACGATACACTGTTCTCTCTCTCTATCTCACCATCTCGATACTTACGACATCTATGTTACACTCAATAAAAGCATTGATAAGTTTAATAACAATAACACATATGACAAATGACAGCATAACAACACAAGAAACGCCTGCACTGTGTGTCAGTGTGTGTGTGTATGTGTGTGTGTCAGTGTGTGTGTCAGCGTGCGGAGACCTGAGCGAGAGGGTGCGAGTGCGTGCTGAGAGGAGAGAGGACCGGGCCGCACAAGACCGCCACGGTTTCTGCTGCCAGTTCTCCTGGCGCGAGGTGGAGGAGGAACGGTGGCTGCAGTCACCGTGTGTCTGTTCACCGTGGTGTTAATTAGTAGTGGAGAAGGTGGAGCATGTGCTGCCGACATTCCACCACGACCAGGCGCCATCACTCGCACGTTATCTAACACACACACATACATACACACACGTTATTACATGAGCGATAGAATACTCACACTTATGACTGCTGTATAACACTAGTATATCCAGTACAGCACTTATGACTGCTGGCAACCAAATGTGACGTGATAATGGTGTGATTGCGTCATGATGTGATGACGTGTTAATATGACGTGACGTGATGACGTGATAATGGCGTGATGACGTGATAATGGCGTGAAGATGTGATAATGGCGTGATGACGTGATAATGGCGTGATGACGTGATAATGGTGTGATTGCATCATGACGTGATAATGGCGTGATGACGTGATAATGGCGTGATGACGTGATAATGGTGTGATGACGTGATAATGGCGTGATGACGTGATAATGGCGTGATGACGTGATAATGGCGTGATGACGTGATAATGGCGTGATGACGTGATAATGGCGTGATGACGTGATAATGGTGTGATGACGTGATAATGGTGTGATGACGTGATAATGGCGTGATGACGTGATAATGGCGTGATGACGTGATAATGGCGTGATGAAGTGATAATGGCGTGATGACGTGATAATGTGACGTGATGACGTGATAATGGCGTGATGACGTGATAATGACGTGATGATGCGGTACTGACTGAACGAGGCGAGATGACGCGGGTACGAGTGGGGGAATTGCACCAGAGGAACTGGTGATTGAGCATGCGGCACGGCAGAATGGTGGTGGGGATGAGGGGGAGCGTCGACCCCCGGCGTGGGGGGACACTCAACACCCCCATCTCCCGGGGGAGGGGGCAGTAATGGTGGAGGAGCGGCCGCGTGCAGTCTCATTGAAGGAGCGAGACATGCAGTTGCTGCCGTGTTGAAACCGGCAGCTCCGCCGGCGTACACGGCCATCTAACCAACAATAAACACATCAACACATAACTGTACGTGTATATGACCATCTAAACCAACAATAAACACATCAATACATAACTGTCCGTGTATATGACCATCTAACCAGCAATAAAAGTTACATCAGTGTTACCTGGTGTTGTTGTTACATCAGTGTTACCTGGTGTTGTTGTTACATCAGTGTTACCTGGTGTTGTTGTTACATCAGTGTTACCTGGTGTTGTTGTTACATCAGTGTTACCTGGTGTTGTTGTTAAGTCAGTGTTACCTGGTGTTGTTGTTACATCAGTGTTACCTGGTGTTGTTGTTACATCAGTGTTACCTGGTGTTGTTGTTACATCAGTGTTACCTGGTGTTGTTGTTACATCAGTGTTACCTGGTGTTGTTGTTACATCAGTGTTACCTGGTGTTGTTGTTACATCAGTGTTACCTGGTGTTGTTGTTACATCAGTGTTACCTGGTGTTGTTGTTACATCAGTGTTACCTGGTGTTGTTGTTACATCAGTGTTACCTGGTGTTGTTGTTACATCAGTGTTACCTGGTGTTGTTGTTACATCAGTGTTACCTGGTGTTGTTGTTACATCAGTGTTACCTGGTGTTGTTGTTACATCAGTGTTACCTGGTGTTGTTGTTACATCAGTGTTACCTGGTGTTGTTGTTACATCAGTGTTACCTGGTGTTGTTGTTACATCAGTGTTACCTGGTGTTGTTACATCAATGTTACCTGGTGTTGTTGTTACATCAGTGTTACCTGGTGTTGTTGTTACATCAGTGTTACCTGGTGTTGTTGTCACATCAGTGTTACCTGGTGTTGTTGTTACATCAGTGTTACCTGATGTTGTTGTTGTGGCTGGCACGGGTCGAGAGGCAGGGCGGGCAGACGAGACATATGCGCGGAGAAGGGCGTGGTGGCGCCTGGAGGCACGAGCGCGGTGGCTCCTCCTCCAGCAGTGGTGGGAGAGTAGAAGGCCGCCGCCGTCGCTGACTGGTGGAAGAGCGAGGCATGAGGAGAGAGCGACGAGAGAGGGGGTGCCGCGGGACTCATGTAATATCCCCCCGGTACAGCAGCAGATGCACCCGCACCCTCGTGGGGATTCACCATACCTCCATACATGCCCATGTACTCTGCCATAACATCACATCACACCGCGTTGCCTCAATCGCCACGTGCATGTCAGCACACAGACATACATACAAGCAGGATAACACTCGGATACAAGTGAAACCAGTAACTATTCTGAACATACTGAGCCATCATGAGCCAAGCTATGATAAACAAGCAACTCAAATACTGCAAGATTCACATTATCACACGAGTCCACTAGTATTAACTGAATCAAGCCAGCACAACATGTGACTTTATAAGATGGGCGCCTCTCACACTCAGTAATTCACACACAAATAATGTCTTTCAAAAAGAAATATGACTCAGCAGATGATATCTTTAGAAAAGCGAAACTCTTGAAGTTAAGACACATTCATTATTACATAAGTCTGCAAAAGAGACAATGTCTCAGCAGACTCTATATCCACTTTCTTTATTTATTGTTGTTATGCTATTTGTTATTTGCTTGTGGAAAAAACACAATTTGAACTTGAACACACAGAGAGAGAGAGAGAGAGAGAGAGAGAGGAGAGAGAGAGAGAGAGAGGAGACAGCCTATAAGAACTGACGTTGGTCAGGCGCGTTCAGTCGCTGATACACGTATCTCACTGGCACGCCGGCGGCAGGCGGCATGGAGCCAGGCAGACAGTAGAGCGAGGGGGGCACTGGGACAGCCTGCTGGGGGGAGCAGACGACGGGCCCGGGGGGAGAGTGTAATTGAGGAGGAGCCACTGGTCTGTATGTTAGCACTTGGTATTGTTGCTGTTGTTGTTGTTGTTGTTGATGTTGTTGTTGTTGTTGCAGGTCCATGACGGCCATTTGATCAGGCAAACTGACAGCAGAACACGCTGCTGCTGCTGCCATCTGCTGGCCAATATCACAAACTGGTTTGTTCAAACTGACACCGCTCGATGCCGTGTAATGCTGCCAACCACACAACCAACACACAATCACAACCAACACACAATCATCATTCAATCACAATAATAATCATAATCCATTCACAATAACAATCACCATCCAATCATAATAACAAACATCATCCCTTCACAATCAACATTCAACCACAATACACATCCATTCACAATCATGATCCAATCACCATCCAATCACAATCAACATCTAATCTCAAACAGCATTCAATCACAACACGCTTTGACACACACTGATACACACACACAGACACACAACGCGTATGATATATTGCGCTCGTGCAGACTGGTCTTTCTCACCTGCTGTTGCTGCTGAACGGAGCGTTGATGTTGTTGTTGTTGTTGTTGTTGTTGTGGTGGTGGTGGTGAGGTGGTTGATTGCACCAGCGGAGGAGGAGGTTGCATGTGTTGTTGTTGTTGTTGTTGTTGAGGATCAGGCAGTAGAGACACCAGTGCTGCATTGTCCAGCTGACAGGATACTCTAGGAGGATTGGCCGCGTCATAGCGATACACCGAGCCATCGTAGTTGAGATATGGCTGGCCTGAACGAGGATCAATGATGACGGCGCCTGCAGGAACATCTCTCAACTGACTCACCGCCCATAACACTGTCGCACCCTCCTGATTTACACAAACACACACACACATATACACAAATGTTTGAGATACGTTAACAAGTATAGTTTCCCATATAGGTGTGTTGATGTCTGTAATCAGTTAGGGGAGGATATTGTAGGAGCTAACAGCGTAGGAACATTTAAAGAAAGACTGGATATTGTGTGAAATACTGGGAATTTCAAGGAAGATAGGTTACTAGAGGGTGGGTCGGAGACAGGACAGTACGAGCACAGCTCATCTCCTGTACTAAATAAATAGGTGACTACATGAACACACACACATGAACACACGATGTGTAATACGGCAGCTGGTTGCAGTAGTGAGCGGATAAGAAACAACACACTACTTACATAAACACACGCCACAACACCACTGAAACCACACTAACACTAGTGTGTGTGTGTGTGTGTGTGTGTGTGTGTGTGTGTGTGTGTGTCTGACATGCAGGTGCGCAGTGGGTGGAGAAGGCGAGGAGTCGAGGGTGGTCTGACTGACAGAAGCAGTCTTGTAGCCGCTTGATGGACTCACTCTAGAAGCACCACTGCTACTGCTAGAAGAATCTGCACACACACACACACACACACATATATTATCATTTGAGAGCATAAACAGTGTGAAGGCGGACAGTGCAGGTAGCATAATAAGCACGTGACAGGCCCGTGATCAAGTGGTCGCTGCTAGCAGAGGAGGTGATCAGCACCTTGTTTGGACAGCACGGCATTACTGCTGCCAGTAATTGTGGTGGCCGTGTTGGTGGCCGTGTTGGTGGTGGCGGTGTCAGTGGTGGCGGGCGGCGGGTCGCTGTACTCTGCCTCATCACAGACAGAGGGACCTGCATGAGCAGTAGCCAGGGAGGAGCAGGCACCGTATCCGCCGAAACTGTACGACTTGGCCACTCTGCCAGCGTGAGAAGTGGCCGTGGTGCAGGCAACAGCGCGAGCAGCACAGGTTCTCACGTGCTGCGAGCACGACACTGTCGCGTCATCGGTCTTACTGAGTCTGCCATATCGCGCCGGTTGATCGACCGAGTGCGACTTGTGAGGAGGATGTCGTCTCTCGCCTCCGTGCCAGCCTGCCGCCGACGATCTGTGACCGTGACACTCCTACCATCACACACACACACACACACACACACACACACACACACACACACACACACATCACGAGCGTGTCGTGTCACGTACTAGTCATTCCAGTCGATGTGATGTGAGGTGTACCTGTGATATGCAATTATATACAGTCGACCCTCCAAATAGCGGACTAGCAAGGCCCGAGGGCAAATTCAATATTTGAAGGTTTCAGCCGTTTGGAAGCACAAGTCAATAACGAGGCAAACAACAGCACAATTAAAGGTTGAAGGTTAAAGGCCTCAAGTGACAGCTGCTACACGGGAAGAAGTCGAAGCTTATGAACACACACAGGTGTGTCCCGTGCAGCTCGCTGCCACCGCAGAACCGACCCTCTCCACGCTATGACGCCACAAGGACGGAAGACGTATTAGAGAGGGCCACCTCCCCAAAATGCATGACACAACACATGACTGATATCTAGTACCATCATTTACTGCTGGGTGGACAGGGGCTGTTGGATTCTAGAATCCGCCAAATAACTTCTCCCCTGCCGGGTTTCGAGCCACGGAACTCCCGCTTGTGAGGCTGGCGTGCTATCACTACACCACGGAGTCCAACCATTGTCAACAACGAGGTAAACAACACCACAACTGGCAGCAATAAGGCACAATTGTCAACTGTCAACGGCTTGGATCACGATGCTTGATTTGTGCAAACTTTTTGGTCGCTGTCAAGAGAATAGTAGTCATTAATAAACACACAGTTCACACCAGTCGAGCACTACAACAATTTACTCGCTCAACTACAACCAAACACACTCACTTCACACTTCAAACACTTCAAACACTCACTTCACACTTCAAACACTCACTTCACACTTCCACACACACGTGATTTTTTATTTTTCTTGTATTAATTCGAACACAAGGGTTCGATGAATGCATGTATGGAACCTGTGGGGTTCGGTACCTTAAGAACCTTCGCTGTGGACCTTACGAACCTGTTACCTTAAGAACCTGTGGGGTTCGGTATCTTAACTTAAGAACCCCTGATGTAGTCTCTATGCACTATATGAATGATTGATGTGTTGCGTTTCCGTTCGCTGGTCCTGCGAGTAACTTAGTTATTATTGTTGCTGCGTAATATGGAGTGTGCATCAAGTTGGTGTTGTACACGTTGACTAGTTGAAAGAAGGTTTAGATCCCGTGTAAACACGAATTTATATCTTTTCCCCTAGTGTATGCGTGTATATATTTGTGTGTGTGTGTGTGTATGTGTCAGTATTTGTCTGTATGTATGTGTGTGTGCTGTGTAAACTCTATGTTTATGTGTGCTTATATATGTATGTGTATTCTTGTTCCACGTGTTCGTGTGAGTGAGTGAGTGAGTGTGTTTTGCTTGGCTCTCTCCCACTTCACACTCGTCTTGAACTCCCTTACGCTTCTCATCGAGTATGCGTACATGTCTATATATTGTCTATATATGTGTGTGTATGTGTGTCAGTATCCGTGTATCTGTATGCCAGTGTCAATGTGGCAGTGTCAGTATGTCAGTGGCAGTGTGTCAGTATGTCAGTGTGTCAGTGTATCAGTGTGTCAGTATGTTATTGTATCAGTATGTCAGTGTGTGATTGTGTCATTATATCAGTATGTCAGTGTGTGATTGTATCATTATATCAGTATGTCAGTATATCAGTATGTCAGTGAGTCAGTATGTTATTGAATCAGTATGTCAGTATATCAGTATCTCAGTTTGTGATTGTGTCATTATATCAGTATGTCAGTGTGTCAGTATGTCATTGTGTTAGTGTCAGTATGTCAGTATGTCATTGTATCAGTGTGTCCGGTATTGAACAGACCGTGGCGTCGAGACTGTTGAATCCATCTCTTCTCAACACACGACGTGGCTCCATATCATCTGCTCGTAGCAAGTCGCGAAACCTACACCAACACCCCACACACACACACACACACACACACACACGCGCAACAAGACGTGATCATTATAAGCGCGTGTCACTAGTGAACCGCTGAACGAACAAGAAAGGCGTGATGGAATTATTCCATATTCAACAACAGCAAACAGAATGAATGAAGCACGGCTGAAATTCAGTAAATGATTTATTGTAGCAGTGCGTCATCACATAGCAGAGGGCTGATAGAGAGACAGAGCACTTGATGAGAGTGAAACAGACAGAGCATGTGAGAGACATTGACCTGCTTCCTCATAACAACTGACTAATGCAAATAATACACACACACACACATACATACACACTGATTACCCGTGTTGCGTGCACCTGGTCATGTGCGACCGACACACACACACACACACAGACACACAGACAGACAGACAGACAGAGAGAGAGAGAGAGGGGCGGTGAGAGAGCGGGAACCTGTGCTGGGGAATGCGCGTGCGGTCAGTTTTGGTGACAATAATTTGTGTGCCCGTCTGGTCGACATTGTGATCGAGCCCGAAATAGGCGGCCGCTCTGTGAATTAGCATGCGCTGATAAGAAGACTGTGGCGGAAACTTGTACTCACTGCGACTGTGAGACACACACACACACATACACACATAAACATCGACCCATTGCTGTTAGAAGACAAGCGACCAATCACTGGCAACAAACATCGTCGATAAAACAAGAAAGAAGACTTTCAACTGAGAATGAGCAAGCAATTTTAATCTTGTGTTTGGGAGAAAATATATACATACATGAATAATTATTATTAATTGCAGAAAAGTCCAGTAATATAATAGAATGAAGTGAAATAATAGAGTGAAGTAAAATGGCAGAATGAAGTGAAATAATAGAATGAAGTGAAATAATAGAATGAAGTGAAATGATAGAATGAAGTGAAATGGTGGAATGATAGAAGTACAACCAGCATTGGAAAGTAACTACAAAAAAGATGCATAATGATGACAATCAAGATATTATTGTAAACACATTCCAGTGCTTAATTGAAATCCAGTCAGTCACAGGGAAGCCCAGCTTTTGTGTATGTGTGTGTATATATGTGTGTGTATGTGTGTGTGTATGTGTGTGTGACCATAGTTCAGTGTTGGCCGCAGTGCACACACAAGACAGCAACTCAGAGCGGCAGGGCAAGAACCTTGAAGAAGACAAAAAGTGGTCGACCCGACGAACCGTTACGAGCCGACCATCAAGAAAGAGTGGACGAGAAATAGGTGAGAGAGAGAGAGAGAGTGGGGGAGGAAGCGGAGCATACAACGTGTACACGATACAACATCCATGTGTACACGATACAACATCCATGTGTACACAATACAACATCCATGTACACACAATACAACATCCATGTGTACACAATACAACGTGCACACAATACAACATCCATGTGTACACAATACAACATCCATGTGTACACGATACAACATCCATGTGTACACAATACAACATCCATGTGTACACAATACAACATCCATGTGTACACGATACAACATCCATGTGTACACGATACAACATCCATGTGTACACAATACAACATCCATGTGTACACAATACAACATCCATGTGTACACACGGTACAACATCCCTGTACACACAATACAACATCCATGTACACACAATACAACAGTGTACAAGTCTAATACGATACAACAGGTGCGACAAGTGTGTGTTTGTGTGTGTGTGTGTGTGTATTGAGCCTGTCATCTAGTGAATGGAGCACTTGCAACAAACAAGGATACTGCACTGCAGCAAGAACAATGACCCGGCAATGAGCCGCTGATACAAAACGTTGATAGCAAGTTAATAGTGCACACACTGAAGATAATAATTGCAGCCTAGTAGCAAATTTTATCCGTCAAACATGCGATCACGCCAGCCAACAATAATCAATACAAAAACACATACAACACTAACAATAAGGCCATATCAAGCGCTGCAATACCGCGTGTCTGTGTGTGCAACGTGTTGCAATGCAGTGTTGCAGCGTATTGCAAAAGATATTATCATATTATAAGATATGTATTGAGTGCAACTTGGCACCAACAAAACAAACGTTCATGAAGAAAATAACGAAAAGTAAGGTATCATCACAAATCAGACACGTTTTAAGGTAAATGAAAAAACAATGGCTGTTGACTTGAAAACGAAGTGAAAGTGAAAATCCGCACCCAAATTGTCACATTTCAGTGAGATTTTGAAGGCAGCACTCAAACATGAGCGAACCACAAGCCAAGCTTACTGGTTACCGCCTGAAAATACAGTTAAATGAGGATATAATTGTATTAGCACAATTGAGCCTGGTCGAGCCAGACGAAACATTGAGCCCTGGCTGCTTGAAGCGCTAACAGGGCTTGCTGAAATGCACGAGACTATAGTCTCGTTGCTGGACATATTATAAGCATGCCACTAACAATTATTAGTAGCATGGTAATTCTGCACCAGTGGTTCCCAACTGTTCTTATCATAGTTATCATAGTAGCTGATATTCTAAATCTTCCCAGGTGCCATTTGAAAAAAATTTGTTCAAAATACTTGTATATTTCGTAGCGCATACATTGTTCAGACCTAGATTGCACAGTATCAACTCTTCTAAACTCGACATAACAGACTGAAGCCAGCATTAGCGAGAGCAGAGTTCTGAGAGAGCAGTGTAATAGTGGAACAGGCAAACAATTGCTATTTTGAACCCATTCACCAACTGCCCTCCACAAAAACAAAGCACAAAGCAAGCAAGCACAAACACACAACTTCCCACCACTAAGCAAACAACACCATGATTTCATATGGAAATCATAAATAAAACTAGCCGAAAAAATGCCTCATAACAGCTCATAACAAAACAACCAGGGACAAACAAATTGGCGCATTATCACAGCTGTATCATCACCAATTCCCATATTGAAAACATATCTCAATGCGAAGCTGAGACACATTGTAGGCAGCAGAGAAGAATGATACAGCAACAGTACAACATGCAGCACGTGCACAAATCAAGCAGTAACAAGGACAGTAGCAACAGCACATTCAATCACTATTGATCACTGCTCAATCATAGTGCATGCTCAAGTGAACATAACTTCACTATATACCTCCAACAATACACCAGCATGGCACACATTATCAAGACACAATAAGACCAGCAGTCAGCAGGACACGACAGCTAGAAGGCGTCATGTCCGAGGTCGGGAGCTCGCAGTAGGTGGCTGTCTCGATCTGACAGTAGAGGAAACGCCAGCAGATCGTCGGCATAAAGTCGGTTCAGTCGTCGCAACATGGCAGTGTCCAGTTGCCGACTGAGATGACGAGTGAGTTGTTGTAGCGGTGCGGCAGGAGTGCACGAGGACACAGGTGTCGTGATGTCATCGTCCAGGTGTGGTGTCAGGTGCAACTGCTCGCCAAGCACCGGCAACTCCTCGTGCAGCCAGTCTGCGTGTAATAAGGTGACGGGGCCGTGCAGGTAGTCACACACGTGACAGGCGCGAGACAACGGTGCAGCAGACGCCGGCACAAAATCACTCCACAAGAACTGCTTGTGCTGTGACGCTCGCACTTCAGCCTGCGTCAATAACAGATCAACGGCAGAGGAGAAGTTGAGTCTGTCGCCGTCACTGTAGTAGTAGAGAGCAGGTTTATGTCCACTGATGGGCCACTGTTCGGTGAGATAGCTGGCAGCGAGACGCTGGGCGGGCGGTGCTACCACTAGCACGTGACGCCAGCCAACACGAGCCGGACGACCAGCAGTGAGCACGCCGCGTTCAAGTGCCACACTGCTGCACCCTGTTACACATCCATGTGGCGGTGCAGTGGATGCTGGCACGACCGACCGACACAGTGCAGTCACTTGTCGTCGCAGCCTGTCGTCCTCGTCTCCATCATGCCGGCGAGACAGACGCAGCAGAGCAGTCAACAGTCTCCTGTCTGCCGTGTCTCCCGCACTACACGCAGACACGCGCCGTCGCACAGCTGTCATGAACCAGACATCAGCACTGACCGAAGACACATGCTGACTCATGGATGACTGACAGAATCGTCGCAGGTGCAGCAGACGGTCGGTCCAGCGCACCTGCACGTCCAGCCCGCCCCGCACCACACCGCTACCACGAAAACTGAGTACTCGACTGCCTGCAGACTGCTCGCCGCCGCTCATTGTCGAGTACACAAACATGGTGCACAGTAGGTAATAGACGCTCATGAGCAGCACAAACAGGCGCTTGTCTCGACCCCGTGAGAACCACAGTCGGTACACAATGATTGCTATCATGACAGCGACACAACATCAAGCAGCACGTCGACACACCAAGTGGCTCGACCATGACAAACTCGCCACCCGATATTCCATTTCATCCCTCGATCACAACACAGCAACACTGCACGCAACCACCGCCACACACACACACACACACTGAACATCACGAATACTGCTGCAGTCTACCAACCCATTCACAACCACACACTCTCTCTCTCTCTCTCTCACGCGCATACACATACATGCCAACACACATACAGACAGACAAAAACACGCACACAGAGACAAAGACAAACAGTCACGCATACACACATGCAGACACACATGCACAGACAGACACACAGCTTTGAAGAATATTCTGCCATATTAATCCCTGACTATTTATTAAAATAAACGAACACCCACCACAAACAACACACACACACAGACACAAACAACACACACAGACACGGCTCAACTATGCGAGACTACGGGACACACACACACACATGAAGCTGTGATACATGAAGCAATGATATGCAGATATAAGAAAGGCAGATAGAGATACAACGATCTGAGTGTCAAATACAGTCTTTCTTTCATATACACACACACACACACACACACACACACACACACACACACACATAGCACATACATACATGACAAAGCGGATTTCACACTATTGATAGTAGCATTGCTGGAATGTCAGTGAGCGTTACAGCGTAATAAAATACTGCGGTCAAACGCAACAAGACAACAGGAAACTGGCCTGTGATACCTGGCACACTCAGTATGCACGTGTTTCAGCGGTACTGCGGCACACCACCACTACACGCGCACATATGCAATACAACACAGATCCACTATCATTTAACCAATAATACTATTCCTGTTCGCAATGTCAACACTACAATAGGTGAGTGCATGAGTGTGCTCACGCTCTGCTCATAACACCACACCTCACGATCATGCTTAAAACAAGTGCGGTATTATTGTTATTATTATTGTTATTGTGCGGCGACAGCAGACTCGCTGCCACGGAGCTACGAGTCTGCCACTTACCATGGAGCCAGTGATCACATCACCATATTACCATGAAGCCAGTGATCACATCACCATATTACCATGGAACCAGTGATAACATTAGAACATTATCATGAAGCCAGTGATCACATTACCACATTATCATGGAGCCAGTGATCACATTACCGCATTACCATGAAAACAGTGATCACATTACCACATTACCATGAAGCCAGTGATCACATTACCACATTATCATGGAGCCAGTGATCACATTACCACATTATCATGAAGCCAGTGATCACATTACCACATTATCATGGAGCCAGTGATCACATTACCACATTATCATGAAACCAGTGATCACATTATCACATTATCATGAAAACAGTGATCACATTACCACATTACCATGAAGACAGTGATAACATTACCACATTACCATGGAGCCAGTGATCACATTACCACATTAGAAAAAGTACGAACAATAATGTAATAACACAACTGAAATACACAATATGCTGAAATAGAGAAAGCAATGGAATGAGTATCAAACACACTGCTATACAATATAACACAGGAATAAAAGAGTTGTGGGGAGTGAAGAAAGTCTATTATATCCTGGTCTACTATATCCGGGTCTCTTATATCCTGGTCTCTTATATCCGAGTCTCTTATATCCGGGTCTCTTATATCCGAGTCTCTTATATCCTGGTCTCTTATATCCTGGTCTCTTATATCCTGGTCTCTTATATCCTGGTCTCTTATATCCTGGTCTCTTATATCCGGGTCTCTTATATCCGAGTCTCTTATATCCTGGTCTCTTATATCCATGGTTCTCTTATATCCGGGTCTCTTATATCCATGGTTCTCTTATATCCTGGTCTATTATATCCATGGTTCTCTTATATCCTGGTCTCTTATATCCGGGGTTATATTATATCCTGGTCTCTTATATCCTGGTCTATTATATCCTGGTCTCTTATATCCTGGTCTCTTATATCCGAGTCTCTTATATCCGGGTCTCTTATATCCGAGTCTCTTATATCCTGGTCTCTTATATCCTGGTATCTTATATCCTGGTCTCTTATATCCTGGTCTCTTATATCCTGGTCTCTTATATCCTGGTCTCTTATATCCGAGTCTCTTATATCCGAGTCTCTTATATCCTGGTCTCTTATATCCTGGTCTCTTATATCCTGGTCTCTTATATCCGGGTCTCTTATATCCGAGTCTCTTATATCCTGGTCTCTTATATCCATGGTTCTCTTATATCCGGGTCTCTTATATCCATGGTTCTCTTATATCCTGGTCTATTATATCCATGGTTCTCTTATATCCTGGTCTCTTATATCCGGGGTTATATTATATCCTGGTCTCTTATATCCATGGTTCTTTTATATCCTGGTCTCTTATATCCTGGTCTCTTATATCCTGGTCTCTTATATCCTGGTCTCTTATATCCTGGTCTATTATATCCTGGTCTCTTATGTCCTGGTCTCTTATATCCGAGTCTCTTATATCCTGGCCTCTTATATCCGAGTCTCTTATATCCATGGTTCTCATATATCCTGGTCTCTTATATCCTGGTCTCTTATATCCTGGTCTATTATATCCATGGTTCTCTTATATCCTGGTCTCTTATATCCGGGGTTATATTATATCCTGGTCTCTTATATCCTGGTATCTTATATCCTGGTCTCTTATATCCTGGTCTCTTATATCCTGGTCTCTTATATCCTGGTCTCTTATATCCGAGTCTCTTATATCCGAGTCTCTTATATCCTGGTCTCTTATATCCTGGTCTCTTATATCCTGGTCTCTTATATCCATGGGTCTCTTATATCCATGGTTCTCTTATATCCATGGTTCTCTTATATCCTGGTCTCTTATATCCGGGTCTCTTATATCCGAGTCTCTTATATCCTGGTCTCTTATATCCATGGTTCTCTTATATCCTGGTCTCTTATATCCATGGTTCTCTTATATCCTGGTCTATTATATCCATGGCTCTCTTATATCCTGGTCTCTTATATCCATGGTTCTCTTATATCCGGGTCTCTTATATCCTGGTCTCTTATATCCTGGTCTCTTATATCCGGGTCTCTTATATCCGGGTCTCTTATATCCTGGTCTCTTATATCCTGGTCTATTGTATCCTGGTCTCTTATATCCTGGTCTCTTATATCCTGGTCTCTTATATCCGGGTCTCTTATATCCGAGTCTCTTATATCCTGGTCTCTTATATCCTGGTCTCTTATATCCTGGTCTATTATATCCTGGTCTCTTATATCCTGGTCTCTTATATCCTGGTCTATTATATCCGAGTCTCTTATATCCGAGTCTCATATATCCTGGTCTCTTATATCCTGGTCTCTTATATCCTGGTCTCTTATATCCGACTCTCTTATATCCTGGTCTCTTATATCCGACTCTCTTATATCCTGGTCTCTTATATCCTGGTCTCTTATATCCTGGTCTCTTATATCCGGGTCTATTATATCCATGGTTCTCTTATATCCTGGTCTCTTATATCCATGGTTCTCTTATATCCTGGTCTATTATATCCATGGTTCTCTTATATCCTGGTCTCTTATATCCATGGTTCTCTTATATCCTGGTCTCTTATATCCGACTCTCTTATATCCTGGTCTCTTATATCCTGGTCTCTTATATCCTGGTCTCTTATATCCGACTCTCTTATATCCGGGTATCTTATATCCTGGTCTCTTATATCCTGGTCTATTATATCCTGGTCTCTTATATTCGGGGTTCTTAAATGCGGGTCTATTATATTCGGGTCTATTATATCCGGGGTTCTTAAATCCGGGATACACTTTAGTTGCGTTGCGACGCTTGATCACAGATGATAGATGAAGTGACTGATATCTTACACTGTGATACTAGACAGATTTGCGAGAATTCAACATAATCTAGCGTTGTCGCATGTTAGTTGTGTAGTGGAGATAATTCGCAATTGACACGTACACGTATCGTAATATTCCCTCATTGAAATACAATATTATTTAATTTACAAAGTTGACGCCTTTATGAACGTGTCGCCCTTATATTTGATCACCAAGAAAATTCAGCACAAAATAGTATTTCATCGAGAAAAAACCCGGACGGAAAGAGAAAAAATTTATTCAAGAGTAATATGTCCTGTACGCATGTGTGTTACTGAAAATATATCCTTGACTGTCACTGTCACTACCTCACTGTCACTGTCACTACCTCACTGACACTGTCACTACCTCACTGTCACTGTCACTACCTCACTGTCACTGTCACTACCTCACTGTCACTGTCACTACCTCACTGCCACTGTCACTACCTCACTGTCACTGTCACTACCTCACTGTCACTGTCACTACCTCACTGTCACTGTCACTACCTCACTGTCACTGTCACTACCTCACTGTCACTGTCACTACCTCACTGTCACTGTCACTACCTCACTGTCACTACCTCACTGTCACTGTCACTATCTCACTGTCACTGTCACTACCTCACTGTCACTGTCACTACCTCACTGTCACTGTCACTACCTCACTGTCACTGTCACTACCTCACTGTCACTGTCACTACCTCACTGTCACTGTCACTACCTCACTGTCACTGTCACTACCTCACAGTCACTGTCACTGTCACTACCTCACTGTCACTGTCACTACCTCACTGACACTATCACTAACTCACTGTCACTGTCACTACCTCACTGTCACTGACACTACCTCACTGTCACTGTCACTGTCACTACCTCACTGTCACTGTCACTACCTCACTGTCACTACCTCACTGTCACTGTCACTACCTCACTGTCACTATCACTAACTCACTGTCACTGTCACTACCTCACTGTCACTGTCACTGTCACTACCTCACTGTAACTACCTCACAGTCACTGTCACTACCTCACAGTCACTGTCACTACCTCACTGTCACTGTCACTACCTCACTGTCACTACCTCACTGTCACTGTCACTACCTCACTGTCACTACCTCACTGTCACTGTCACTACCTCACTGCCACTGTCACTACCTCACTGTCACTGTCACTACCTCACTGTCACTGTCACTACCTCACTGTCACTGTCACTACCTCACTGTCACTGTCACTACCTCACTGTCACTGTCACTACCTCACTGTCACTGTCACTACCTCACTGTCACTGTCACTATCTCACTGTCACTGTCACTACCTCACTGTCACTGTCACTACCTCACTGTCACTGTCACTACCTCACTGTCACTGTCACTACCTCACTGTCACTGTCACTACCTCACTGTCACTGTCACTACCTCACTGTCACTGTCACTACCTCACTGTCACTGTCACTACCTCACTGTCACTGTCACTACCTCACTGTCACTGTCACTACCTCACAGTCACTGTCACTACCTCACTGTCACTGTCACTACCTCACTGACACTATCACTAACTCACTGTCACTGTCACCACCTCACTGTCACTGACACTACCTCACTGTCACTGTCACTACCTCACTGTCACTATCACTAACTCACTGTCACTGTCACTACCTCACAGTCACTGTCACTGTCACTGTCACTACCTCACTGACACTGTCACTACCTCACTGACACTGTCACTACCTCACTGTCACTGACACTACCTCAATGTCACTGTCACTGTCACTACCTCACTGTCACTGTCACTACCTCACTGTCACTGTCACTATCTCACTGTCACTGTCACTACCTCACTGTCACTGTCACTACCTCACAGTCACTGTCACTGTCACTACCTCACTGTCACTGTCACTGTCACTACCTCACTGACACTGTCACTACCTCACTGTCACTGTCACTACCTCACTGTCACTACCTCACTGACACTGTCACTACCTCACTGACACTGTCACTACCTCACTGTCACTGACACTACCTCAATGTCACTGTCACTGTCACTACCTCACTGTCACTGTCACTACCTCACTGTCACTGTCACTACCTCACTGTCACTGTCACTACCTCACTGTCACTGACACTACCTCACTGTCACTGTCACTACCTCACTGTCACTATCACTAACTCACTGTCACTGTCACTACCTCACAGTCACTGTCACTGACACTGTCACTACCTCACTGTCACTGTCACTACCTCACTGACACTACCTCACTGACACTGTCACTACCTCACTGTCACTGTCACTACCTCACTGTCACTGTCACTACCTCACTGTCACTGTCACTACCTCACTGTCACTGTCACTACCTCACAGTCACTGTCACTGTCACTACCTCACTGTCACTGTCACTACCTCACAGTCACTGTCACTGTCACTACCTCACTGACACTGTCACTACCTCACTGACACTGTCACTACCTCACTGTCACTGACACTACCTCAATGTCACTGTCACTGTCACTACCTCACTGTCACTGTCACTACCTCACTGTCACTGTCACTATCTCACTGTCACTGTCACTACCTCACTGTCACTGTCACTACCTCACAGTCACTGTCACTGTCACTACCTCACTGTCACTGTCACTACCTCACTGACACTACCTCAATGTCACTGTCACTACCTCACTGTCACTGTCACTATCTCACTGTCACTGTCACTACCTCACTGTCACTGTCACTACCTCACAGTCACTGTCACTGTCACTACCTCACTGTCACTGTCACTACCTCACTGACACTACCTCAATGTCACTGTCACTGTCACTACCTCACTGTCACTGTCACTACCTCACTGTCACTGTCACTACCTCACTGACACTGTCACTACCTCACTGTCACTGACACTACCTCAATGTCACTGTCACTGTCACTACCTCACTGTCACTGTCACTACCTCACTGTCACTGACACTACCTCACTGTCACTGTCACTACCTCACTGTCACTATCACTACCTCACTGACACTGTCACTACCTCACTGACACTGTCACTACCTCACTGTCACTGACACTACCTCACTGTCACTGTCACTACCTCACTGTCACTACCTCACTGTCACTATCTCACTGTCATGTGCTGGATCTTGTGTAAGAACTGACCTTTTATCGCTGACAAAGTCGAGCATGTCGTGTTCGTATCTGAGCAAGTGTTGCTGGTCCTTGATATTGGCATTGAGTGTTTCCATGAGGAAATGATGCACATCAACTCCCTTACTGTCCATGTACACATCACCAGAACACTCTGACAACACACACATACAAACATACATACACATACACATCCTTACTGTCCATGTACACATCACCAGAACACTCTGACAACACACATACAAACATACATACACATACACATCCTTACTGTCCATGTACACATCACCAGAACACTCTGACAACACACATACAAACATACATACACATACACATCCTTACTATCCATGTACACATCACCAGAACACTCTGACAACACACACATACAAACATACATACACATACACATCCTTACTGTCCATGTACACATCACCAGAACACTCTGACAACACACATACAAACATACATACACATACACATCCTTACTGTCCATGTACACATCACTAGAACACTCTGACAACACACATACAAACATACATACACATACACATCCTTACTATCCATGTACACATCACCAGAACACTCTGACAACACACATACAAACATACATACACATACACATCCTTACTATCCATGTACACATCACCAGAACACTCTGACAACACACATACACAATGATTTAGTGTGTTTATTGCTGTATGTGTGTGTATATGTGTCTATGTGTCTATGTGTGTGTGTGTGTGTGTATGAGTGTGTACTCACCTATTTGTACTCAGCTATTTGTTTAGCACAGGAGATGAGCTATGCTCGTACTGTCCTGTCTCCAACCCACCCTCTAACCCATCTTCCCTGAAATTCCCAGTATTTCACACTATCCAGTCTTTCTTTAAATGTTCCTACGCTATTAGCTCCTACAATATCCTCCCCTAACTGATTCCAGACATCAACACACACCTGCGTGGGAAACTATACTTATTAACATCTCTCAAACATCTAGTCCTTTTCAGTTTTTTTTCCATGACCCCTCTTGCCTGAATTATCCCGAACTATACAATTATCGCTATCTAACTTTTGTATACTCATTCTATGTATAAAATATTTATCAAGTCGCCTCTTAGACTACGTTGTTCTAAACATGGCAAACCAAGCACTTTTAGTATTTCCTCACACACATGTGTGTGTGTGTGTGTGTGTGTGTGTGTGTGTGTGTGTGTGTGTGTATGTTTGTGTGTGTGTATGTATGTGTGTATGTGTTCATACGTTCATACGTTCATACGTATTTGTCAAGGCAGTGGTTTTTGGAAAGGCAGTGGTGTTTGTATACGTGTAAGTGTATGATAGTGTGTGATAGTGCGCTGGTACCTCGAGACAGAAAGGCAGTGGTGTTTGGCGAGCCGGCAGATCCGACACAGCCGTCATGACTGGCATAGCGACGAGGCGGTCGTGCCTGCTGTGTGACATGATGAGCATGATGAGTGGGGGGTGGGGCGGGGACAGTGGGAGGGGGAGAGGTCGTCAAGTGTTGCACGTGCACAGACTGGCTGGCCGAGGAGACAGTGAGAGGAGCGCAGTGTTGAGATGAACCACGTGACTGAGACTCAGCAGGAGACAACGGTGGTGACTCCTCTCTCATGGCGTGACTGCGAGTCAACACGCGACCACGTGCACTCTGACAACACACCCGCACATACACACACACACCCATATATATACCGTATATTTCGGCGTATAAGGCGACCGTCAGATAAGACGAGGTACAAAATTAGAGGAAATTTGTATGCATTTATCATATATCGGTTGTATAAGACGACTGCTAAATGACGATTTATGTATTCGAAAAACTTTTCGAAACAGACAGTGATGATGGAGATGAATTTGATGGGTTTTAGATATACATATGGAGCAGGTTTGATTTTTGATATTGATGATGTTGTACTGTAATACCTACTCTTATTGAGAAATAAAGGTGTTTGTAATCAACCATTTCTATCTACAACCAAAATGATACTGATTTTTTCATGTAAAATGAAACATTCTGTACGCAGAATTCAAGGTCTGACTTTTATATCGGTTGTGTAAGACGACCCACAATTTTTAACGGTGATTTTTTTACTTTAAGGGACGTCTGATACGCCGAAATATACGGTACATACACATACACACAACAGACAAGTACATATAAGCACAAACACAAGCATACACTCACGTTTACATACTCAAAAACACAAAAATACACACACATACATACATATATATGGAATAAGATAGCACAGCAGACATACAGCACAGAAGACAACACAGCAGGCATACAACGACATACACTCAGATTGACAAATCACAACACAATAGACACAAAAATACAAACCAGAAAACACAACATTAGAGACATACAATGACATACACTCAAACAAATAGACAGAGAACACAACTCAACAGACACACAAACACAGATAACAGAGCTCAACAGAACAACACATAGACAGCATACAATGGAGAAACATACATACACAAGAACGGAAAACACACGCATGAAGCACATACACATAGAAGACAGAATTAGGATAGACACGCACACACACACACACACAGATAAGCGCAAAATTGGCAATAATAGCAAAACAATTGACAGTAATAGTCACAAAACCCCATTATGAAGCACACGAGCTGGAAACTGAGAGAGACGACTAAATGAGACTGGCTGATAAAAACAAAATAAATCAGGGAGCAACAACAGGGAAGACGGGGGACAGAGAGAAAGAGGGGAAGAAAGAGGGGAAGAGAGAAAGAGAGAGGGGAAGGGAGAGATAGAGGGGGGAAGAGAGAGAGAGAGAGAGATGGTGTGATTGTCGGGCACCTTCTGTCTGGTCAGAGAGACTGATTGTATCAAGCGACCAGCAGCTTCAGTGACAGTGGCAGCATCATCATCATGATGATCATCATCAGGATCACAGCAATGAGAGGCGGGCAGTTCGAGACTGCGACAGTGTCTGGTTAACTGTGGCTGCTGACTGCCTGTGTGTTGATCATTAGTGGCGGCGCTCGTGGCCACACTGGGAGACATGTGGTCTGACGGCGACTGTGACTGTGATGACTGACAGGTGAGGGTGGGAGAAACACAAGCACGAGCCTCACAGAGACTCATTGAGCACGAGCTGTCTCCTCCATCCTGTCACATACACATACACACACACACCAACACACACACCAACACACACACCAACACATACACCAGCACACACAACACACAAAAAACAATGTCAATTATTATTGCCCATGTTGAATTGTGTAAATAGGCTGGATATTTGTGATTATAGTGTATCGATAGGTGTGTTGGTGTGTTTGTCTGTGTATATGCATATGTTGGTGTGTTTATATTTGTGTGTGTGTTAGTATATTCAGTGTATACCCTTGTATTAGTGTAAATAATCACATGTATTTGTAGTTTATTATATAACTGTCCGATAACACGACAAATGTCAACTATATTCAATTCATAAAATCGACAGCAAGTCTGATAAGGAGCGAGGCTCCAAGAACTTTGTCATTTGTTTTGTTTTTGTAGTGTAATATCCTTGTACTTGATGTTCAATGACAATACATGCAAACAGACAAACAACATGAGATGCTGCAAGAGCACGGGGGAATAGAAGAGAGAGGATGAGAGGTGGTCAGTGGTGCAAGACACGTGAAACACGACGACCTGGCTAATATGAAACACTGATACGTGTGTGTCAGTGATTCACATCACATTATGCCCGCACACACTCACATAATGTATGCTAGTATAATGTACTGACCGGCACACAAGAGGCTGTACTGTCAGGCAACATCACTGACTACAAGACCAGTCAGCAACATCACATCACTGCACCAGCTCTCTGTCTAACACACACACACACATGAATATACACACATGTAGATGAGGTTGAATCAACCAATCAATACAGACAGCTGGTTTGACCTGACCTGACCTGACCCTGTGGGTGTGTGTGTCTTGTTGTTGAGAAAATAACACACAAACATATCGAGAGCAAGTGATACTCTAGTGCAGGAGTTCTTAACGTTTTAATGGTTCCATACCCCCAATGATTGTCGAATATGCTTCCATACCCCCGTCTTACTTGACTGTTCAAATAATTATCACCAATCCTATCATCTGCCAGTATGTCTTCCAGATCCACGAGTATTTCAATCACTTGAATCTATGTACTCTAGATACGCATTACTAGGAAATAACAAAACCATTGATATTTTTATTATTCATAAACCATTGATTTATACCATCAGTAGGCAGAAATATATTATCCCACACCCCCGGTCTTTTGTTCTCATATCCCCGGTTAAGAAGTCCTGAACTAGTGACTGAGTGAAACAGTTTAGCAGCGATATAACACTCACAGCGCGATACTGTGTGATCTCGCCAGATGTACAAGACGATAATGTCACCATATCAACACAACTGTCACTTTAACAACAACATTCTCTCCTGAAACACACACACACACAAACATATACACACACACACACACACACATGATTAGCACATTTAACTACACAATTCACGTATTGCATAGTCGATAATAACTCTGACTAAATACATTCACTCATTATCACATTATAACACTCTAATATAACGCACATGACACACAAACACATAGACACACAGACACACAAACAGACAAATAGACACACAAACAGACACACAGACACACAAACAGACACATAGACACACAAACACACACAGTGGTCACATAGTGATCACATAAACAATGATCACATAAACAATGCTCACACAAACAGTGATCTCACAAAAACCGTACTCAAACAGTGATGTCAAATACAACAGTATACAGTGATTAGACAGATGTGTATGTCCGTGTGTATGTTTGAATGTGTGTGTATGTGTGTATACCTGTACATACACGTGTACATACTGGTGCCGTACACATGTACATACACTGTACATATGTATGTACAGTCGGCCCTCCAAATAGCCGACTCGAAGGGACCGAGGAGAAATTCCGCTATTTGAAGCTTTCCGCTATTTGGAGGTCCACTGTGTGTACACCGGTGTATGTATGTTTGTGTGTATGTTTGTACGTATCTGTGTGTGTGCCTATGAGTGTGTATGTGTGTTTGTGTGTGTGTGTGTGTGTGTGTGTGTGTGTTGGTAAACAGACGGCAGAGAGAGCGAGAGAGAGAGAGAGAGAGTTGACACAGTTCAGTGATGTGTGCGAGTGTAACAATGATTTCACTGCCGTCCTGATCAATACACCGACACACAGCGCCAGCAAGACAGAGAGAGAAAGAGAGAGAAAGAGAGAGCAGCAGGAGGAGGTAATCTTGACAGTCAGCCGACTGCCAGTTCAAAGTGGGGGGAGGCGAGGGGGGAGAGGGGAGAGCACCACGACGAGCTGCAGTGTTGGTGTGTCGCGTTTGACCTTGTTTGTTGCAGATACAAGCGCACGATAGTCTCACCCACATTGTGTACACACTGGTGGAAAAATTGAGTTGAATTCTCCAGCAAAATCATTAAACTGGTGAAAAATTGGATTAAACTAAAATTTCGCCATGTACATCTATTCATCATCGTGTTTAAAACCGGCAAATTAGAACAGTAAAAATACAATGAGGACAGATAGAGATGCGCGGGACTTCATGAAATTGATCAATTAAAAACTACCAGTTTTTACCAGTTTTCAAAATTCCACCAGTTAATCCGATATTGTTGGTATTTTCGGCTAGCGGAGAAAGATAATATGTAAGAGCTGCGTCAATCGAATAAGCATAGTCAAGAAAAGCTCAGCAATGCTGGCACAATACTGGTATAATCAAGAAACAGCTGAGAGTCAAGAAAACACTTCAAAACACGCCACACCACCAGGCAACAACGAAAACAAGACACATAATGCAAACATGATCAATAGTGAGACATCACCGACACACACCACATCATTGAACCAATATTAAGCCGGTAATCCTACGAAACTAGAGACAATGACAGTGGAGAATGTATGAATGTATGTGTAATGTATGTATGTGATAAATGTAGAAACGTAGAGCCAATGACACGTAGTCGTTGAATGGAGCCAAATATTATGATAAGTACAACCGTTAAACCTTGCAACTGAAGATACGACATCGAAATTATGCAATAAGTCCACTAAAGCCAAGTGATTGAGTACACGAATCCGTAACCATACCGAAGAGATGCAATGAAAGATTCCACTACACACGAGCTGAGTCGGTCACTTCCTTGTTATTGGTATTTTAAACATGTATGACAAGCTGTTGGGACTGTATGGCCGCCCCGCTATGATCCCACCCACAATCTTAGTTCTCGGTAAGCTCAATTCGAAGAGACGGGGATTCTGAGAAAGATCAATGATTATAAAAAGTTGCCATGTTACTCATTCAACCAGGGATTATTACATAAATTCAAAAGCTCAAACGAAGAAAAAATCAAGCAATACAAAAAACCACTCAACAATAATATTTACCCATCAAAGCACAAATAATAGACCACAATGCAAAAATAATTACTAACCAATCGTATGCAAATACCACGAAAAACGCTGTGCGTGGAATGAAGATTGAATGTGTGCGCTACAAATGTACCCACGTGCAATACTCACTATGCAACGCTAAAAAAATTAAGTCAACGAAGGACACGGCACCGATAATTTGTATTTGTATTTTTTATATTATAGATAAACGTTGTGTGCTTATAAGATCTGATGGATTTTGAAGGGCATGCTAAGTTGGGTTATTTCTGTACAATCGTGAGATGCATATATTGTTCAGACGGGGTTATTTCTGTACAATCGTGAGATGCATATATTGTTAGATGGATATATATTGTTTGTTGATACACCTTGAAATGGTAACCTGTGAATGACAAGGTTATCATATCGTATCATGTCATTAATTCTCCACCTCACAGTGCACATGTCAACCACAACTATACACACTCACAACAAGCACACACACATGCACACACATACAAGCACATACACGCTATTTCCTCAGCAAGAAGCACTCAAACGCTTGTAGAATGACAATGAAGGAAAGAAAAGCGGCAAGGCGAGAGAGAGAGAGAGAGAGAGAGAAAGAGAGATATCTCGATTTCCTGGCAAATCACGCGCTTCAAATCGTAAAAATAGCTCAAATGGCAGCATTCGCCGCGGCTGCGTCGCATATGTCTGCGTCATTAAATGTCTCGTTGGCGCCAGTCCAGCGGTTCAGTGTCAACATGCACACACACACACACACACACACACACATACATACACATACACATACACACAAACACACACAAACACAAAAACACACACACACACACAGTGCACCAACTATGAGCGACGGTCAAATGAGACGCGGTTTCATGCGCCGCTTCTGTCTCACACAGATTAACACATTGGTCGCCGTGCTGCGCGTGTTCAAATGCGCCACTGCTTGTCTCATCGATATTTTCACTAAAAACTTACTAACATCAGTGTCAGCTTGAATTAATCTCTTCACTGAACTCAGTGAATATTCAAACAGGTTCATTGGAGGAAAACCAATAATATTGGAATATGCGTTACACACGAATAGATGCGTGTATTGTTCGTGCTCTTATGTTGATCTCCAATTTGCTAGCAAATGCAGTGGTGCCGCCAGGATTATTCCGATAGGGGGCTGAGGGGGGCTAAGGAAACAGTTGTGGGGGCTTGGCGAAGCATGAAGAGCTACACTCGAACGCTGACTACATGATATTATAAGGGACTGGGGCACACTGATTGAGTCCTCGAACTTGAACCAAAATTACAGGACTTCATTTACAGTGGTAAGAAATTATAATGTCCATTATTATGATTTTGGGGAGGCTTAGGGGGGCTTGGTATAGTTTTTGGGGGGCACCAGCTTCCGCAAGCCCCCCCTCCTTGACGCCCCACTGAACAAATGGGAACAAAACAAACTGGTTTCAAGTAAACAGTACTAGGAAATATAGTATTATAATATAATGTTATATATAATATAGGTTCTATATTGAGGTCACTATAGAAATGATGATATTTGCCAGAAAATATATATGGGAACATTGTCAGATAAAATATTTGAGAGACGGAAAAAGTACAGGGCTTGAAATAGAGGTTGCGTTGAAAGGTTAATGTTCACATGTTCCAAGTCAATTGATTGCGGTCTCGAAGTTCACCCCTCTGTGGATATTTTGCTCTATTATTATTTCAATATTTATTATGAACTAATTAAGCCGGCTACTATGCAAATAACGCGCACTGTTTTAAAAGTTTTTATAAACAAGTCATAGAAAGTGTGGGGTATACCAAGCTGCTTGGCATGTGCCTGTCATATTAGTCTGACGTAGTGTTGATGTACAGTTTAACTCAATACATGTAATGACTGTAACATACAGAAAATGTCCATGATAACTCACCAGTTAGGAAAAATTAGGATTTTCAAATTTAATTTTCATTTCGATCCTTTATACCAGGGCTTCTTAACAGGGAGTATCCATACCTCTTGGGGCTATGGGAACAAAAGACCGGGAGTATGGGAATATATTTCTGCCTACTGATGGTATAAATTATCAACGGTTTATGAATAATAAAAATGTCAATGATCATGTTATTTCCTAGTAATGCGTATCCAAAGTACAGTAGATTCAAGTGATTGAAATACTCGTGGATCTGGAAGACATACTGACAAATGATAGGATTGGTGATAATTATTTGAACATTCAAGTAAGTCGGGGTATGGGAGCATATTCGACAATCATTGGGGTATGGAACCATCAAAACGTTGAGAACCCCTACTTTATATCAAATTTCCTATACGTTTTCACAGAAAAAAATCAATCAGAACTAATCGAGACAAACATATATAATAATATTCCAGTTAGCATAATGATAGGCTGGCAAAAACAGCCTGTTTGAGGCGCTCATATCTCGACATCACTGCTATAAATTGACCCTATCTAAGCACAGATCCACTAGACACTTAGATGAGCTGGGATCATGGTGAAAAACTCACTAAGCTAGGAGAATGCTGTAGGAGAATGCTGGAAATGAGCAGCGAACATTAATTCAACCTGAATTTGTAAAGCGGACAATAAGAGAATTGCTCGAAAAATACTGCATTGCCTACCTTGAGCATATCGGAGGTCACTTATGCCAGTAAGTCACGAGTTATCGTTCAGTAATCAGGTTGAGTCACAGTCACAGGTCGCAGTCAGTATCAGCTGACAGTGGAGGTACACTGACCACCGCAGTGCTAGTCGGCTGCGCGTGCCGCTGCATCGATCACTGACACACACACACAAACACACAAACACACAGCCAGCCAGCGCCCGAGCTACAGCGCACCCGCCAACGCTGCTTCCCCCCCCCTCGTCTCTCTGCCCCGCCCCTCTCTCCCCCGGCCTCTCAGTCAACATGATGTCAGCGTGCAGTTTGCAAGGTCCTGCAACGTGGTCTATTGATTGTGCCCGCGATTTTACCAGTGTTTTTCTAACTGGTTTTGCACATCCAGTCAGTGGGCCAGAATTTCGCTAGACGCCCACTATATGAGATATCTCGAATTGAATTAGAAATAGGTAGAAAACATGAAGAAACATAAAAAGGGTTACAAATTAAAATCGTTATGAATATACAAGTAACATTTATCAAAGATTAAAATTAAGTTGAAATAAATATATAAAAAATGATAAATTATATGTAAAGTTGAAAGTAAAAATGCTGTGAATACAAAACATGAGATTTAAAATAAATCAACAGAAATATTACTCACAAAATCTAGGAATGAAAGGATCATATCATTAAATGCCAGGAGAGAGGATCATATCATTTAATGTCAGGAAAGAGAGGATCATATCATTAAATGTCAGGAGAAAGGATCATATCATTAAATGTCAGGAAAGAGAGGATCATGTCAATATTTAGCTCATTATTATATAATTTTAACTACAATGTTATTTCAGTATTACCGTGTGGTCTCAAGTGAAACGACCGTCCACTTCCTACATGTTAAAGCTCACTTTAGACAACGTGTATGTATGCTTGTGTGCATGTGTGTATGTGCCTGTGTATATGCGTGTGTGTGTGCATGTCCTGCGGCGATGACGTCAGGACCAGCTCACTGCTGATTGGCTGCCAGGTTGACACTGTGTCCCTGTCTGGGTCATGTGTGTGTGTGTGTGTGTGTGTGTGTGTGTGTGTGTGTGTGTGTGTGTGTGTGTGTGTGTGTGTGTGTGTATGTATGTGTGTGTTTGTGTGTGCGCGCTCAAAGTTGACGGCAATTGCAATGATGGTCAGGCTGCAATTATGTGGCATTTAGTTATAAACGCGGGGTGAATAATGATACCCCACAAGCTCAGGCTTTTGTCTATGAAATATTACAATATTTTAAAATATCAGTGTTGAATGCTGTACAAATGTAGTACAAATGTGGAACACTGCACATTCAAGGTGAATTTGTTTTATTTGGTATTTTTCAGCAATAGTTATGGATTATCAAGGATATCAACACCGGTTCCACGTGCATTCTCTCTTGTCTCCCTTCATTTCAACAAGTTTTTCGCTGTGAATTCGTTTTTTAGTTTACCACGCTATTCTATTTTTTCCAAGCGTATACAAGGTTTGTTTTCCTCCGCATTGCAATATGTATAAGAACTGTTGCTACAGTAAATGCTGAACAAATAAACTAAAAATGCCTTTTTCACTAGATTGAATTTCATCTGAATTATTTATTGATTTTACTCTATTGGATGACTCGATTGTGCCTATTTCTATTAATTTCCCGTCGTTTTAGTAATACTAAGAAAAATTTCAAGCACATAAAAAAAGTAGAATTAAATATAATGTATACATGTTCAGATAAAATTACGAATATTTTTTGTTCTTGATCTGTATATGCCGCAGATCTGTCACTTTTGAAACCTTGAGGAGTGAGTGCTTGAAACGTTTCACCGGGTGCCGTTTATTTGCCGGTGTGGTTTTTCTGGTGTTTCCGCTTTCAAGCTCGTTGAATATGTCGATCGGTGTACCCATGAAAGTTTTGCACGAGGCTGAAGGTCACATAGTCACCCTAGAGACTAACACTGGCGAAATTTACCGCGGCAAATTGATTGAAGCTGAGGATAATATGAATTGTCAGATGTCTGCGATTAACGTCACGTACAGAGATGGTCGCGTGGCGCAGCTAGAAAACGTGTATATTCGCGGCTCGAAAATCAGATTTCTTATACTACCCGATATGTTGAAACATGCACCCATGTTTAAGAATTTCAAGGTAAGTCCAAGTAACTCGTCTCACAAATTACTCTTCAGCTTGGTCAACTAGTCATCATTTCATAGTTCTCATTGTGTGTTGTGTGAAAATATGACAAATGAGGAATTGAATTAATAGTATTCTATTTACTGATTGTGAATATGTGCCTACCTTGCGTGGTGATATCCTGCGGTGCCAAGGGAATTGGGCGCTGTATTGTCGTACCAGAGGTTAGCGGTTCGAACCTGTGCCGTGCTCGTTCTTCAATACCGCGCTTGATTATGTCGAGAGTCACCGCTGTGGATGAGCACACGGCGGGGTGTGCGGTGTAGTCTCAGTGGACGCTCACTCTCATAGTGTCCATGTTATGTGTGACACCACGTTGTTTTTGCTCGGAAGTTCAAGCTGGAATCTGCGGTAATTTATACGTGCTAAACCCTGTTGATATTGATGTCTCGCGTGCTAGTGATGGCGCAGTTTGTGACAGTGCAGTGCTGTCAGTTTATTGCTCACTGGCGTAATGTCCGCCTCAAACTCGTCTGCTCACTGACAGTGTAGTCTGTTTCCCGTGTATAAATCAGGTGATAAAACCCGCCAAGGTAGTTCGGTTGTGAAATGCAAGGCGTGCTTACGTTTAGTTTGGTTACGTTTAGTTTGGTTACGTTTAGTTTGGTTACGTTTAGTTTGGTTACGTTTAGTTTGGTTACGTTTTGTTTGGTTACGTTTAGTTTGGTTACGTTTAGTTTGGTTACGTTTTGTTTGTCTGGGAGCCTGCGTGTCAGGGTTGTAATGGTACGAATGATGCTTGAATAACTAATAAATTGCCCATTAGCGGCTGAGAGCCATCACAGTTCCAGTTTGAAGGTGGGTTGAAAGACAGGTTGAAAGTTAAAAAAATATTGACTATCCTCTAACTGGGGCGAATAATTCAATTGGTCTAAATATGAAGCATTGACATTAACTTGGCACAAACAGTGTCATATACATGAACATGTGTGTGCTCACACGCCAAACTTACATGCCAGATGCCCGCACTTCAAGACTGACGCTACTTTTTTGAGTCAATCGTGATTTACTCGGTGAATGAGTCCACAGTGAGGCGTGACTTTTATTAATATTTTTCACTGAATGAAACTGATAATATTATTAATCTATTAATTTATTAATAAGTAGCATTTTTATTTGTTCTTCCAGTCTGCGGTTCTTGGTAATCTAGCTTTGAATGATGGATTACTCAACGTCTCAAATACTCTTGTAGCGATGTGTCACATCAGTAAAGGGACAATAGTTCTGCCAGAGATGGACCTACTGATGAGCACTTGTGTGGAAATTATTGTTATATGATTGTGATTTGTTTTACTGATGGCTGATTGTCGATGATCAAGTGGTAATATACACTGATCATGTTGTGTGTTCTGATGAGCTGTCAGCTCGGCGTTGTTGCGCTGATTTGTGATGTTGTTTCACTGTTTGCTTTCAGGGCCAGAAAGGACCGAATACTGGCGCAGGCAGGGGAAAATCAGCAATATTACGGGCTCAAGGTGAGCGCCTAGTGTGTGTTGTGTTTTGTTTTGTTGTGTTTTGTTTTGTTGTGTTGTTGTTTTGTTTTGATGTTGTTTTGTTGTTGTGTTTTGTTTTGATGTTGTTGTTGTTGTGTTTTGTTTTGATGTTGTTGTTGTTGTGTTGTGTTTTGTTGTTGTGCTGTTGTTTTGTTGTTGTGCTGTTGTTTTGTTGTTGTTGTGTTGTGTTTTGTTGTTGTTGTGTTGTGTTGTGTTTTGTTGTTGTTGTGTTGTGTTTTGTTGTTGTGCTGTTGTTTTGTTGTTGTTGTGTTGTGTTTTGTTTGGCGGACAATCAGTGGACGGGTGTTGTATTTGAGTGTGTGCTGTATTCCAGCATCTACCTGCCTGATATGATGACTGTTGATTGTTTGGTCTTATTGTAATTGCACTGACATCCAGCAAGAAGGAGTCTCTACTTCACTGCTGCGCCTGCTTGCTAAATGCTGGCCATATTGGACGTGTTGATATTGTTCAGCTTGTCTGGTGCTTGTGGCAGATGATCAGGGGTTGTTAATAAGCGGCCCATCTTCCTGTGTTTGTGTACAGCTGCTCGCGGTCGAGGCAGGACGGGGGGGTTCAGACAGCGGGGCGGGTGGTCAGGGTCGTCACGTGGTGGGGGAGGAGGTAATTGAGCCCTCACTCTTCACCGCCATCACTGCTCGTCATCATCGCTTCTTCTGCTGTGTTCTCTTCTGCATCAGTCGCTCACACTGTCGACTTGTCTTGGTCTTGTCTCGCGCCGTCGTTTTCAGCGCGTGCGCTCACAACTGGTGCGTGATCGCTGATTTGTACTAGCGAGCGCGTGTTGAATAAATCAGGCTGTAACATAAGTGTTGGTTGATGTTTGACTGGCTAGCTGACTGTTTCACCTCATCTCCGTCCATCATAATACACACACACATACACACACGTGTTGCACGAGATATCACACTTCTCGAGTCTTCTTGATCATTTGTCACCAATGCTCTGTTATCACCAGTCATCTTGAGTGTGTCGCCGCCAGTAATACTGAACTCGTTCACATTCTAGCAGTCGTTGCTATTCTTCTCCCAGTTTCAGGTCTGGTCACAATGTGGATACAATGTGGACAGTCGTCCTGCGGCAGTTCATTATGCAGGTGTAGATGTTTGGCGGTCGTTTCTTACTGCATGCAGGACTTGTCTTGAAACCACCCCTCCCTCCGTTCAGGGGGAGGGGGCTAGAGTGTTGAGGGACCCCGTTGCCTCACGGATGGTATTAAAATTGATAATAAAATAACACATAACAGGGGGGGATAAGAGCTCGCTACAGCTCTTAACATACGCGTGTGGTTGAAGGGGAATAATGTTGCAATATTGATCGACCAGATTAGCAGCGACGGGGTCGGACGAAACAGTTGTGTTTTGTCTTATTGTCAAGATTCACTGGGTTGTCGTTTATTTGGTCTGTTGCGGTACATATACGCGAACATGCAAGCAGATTATACGAGCCGTGAGACATAAATTCTAGCGTCTAATCAATCTAGTGGTGTTTCGGGGATAGGCAAGACCAAGAAATGAGCGCACCAAAATGAGCCACTGATGGCTGACAGTGGTGCAGTTTGATGCGTTCATTTGGTTGGCTGAATGAAAGGTCTGAGGTCGGCCGCTCCTATCAAAACAACACTACCATCAATAACACACACACACACACATAGATGTCGCCGTGAGACGTATTAGACAGTATTGCGCAGGTGCTGCCACGGTCTTACTGGCCACTAATACAGGAGGTCGCTCTTATCGTCACAATAATACGCATTTGTCTGCACTACATGTCACTTCTCGTCAGAAAGGAGTTATCGCTTCCCGGGTTTCTTCTCGTCTCATACGTCTCGTCTCTCTCTCATAGGAAGAGAGAGGGAGAGCTCGCGGGGGGACTGAAGTGACAGCAAACATTGCTGTGTCGTAAAAGCATGGCCCCGTCAGCATCGAACAATCGAATACTCTTATAAACAGGTGAATTTCAGTGAATGTTTTATGTGAATGCAATGCAGACTCGAGCTCGGGTTAGTAAAATTTACCAGACTTTTTTGCTCCCTGGCTGCACTAGTGAAAACTCTTGATGTTTCTCAACTTGTCTCGTCTAAGATTTGCTATTTTCCTGTTGATGCTATTGCGTGGCAATTGGAGCTGGAACATTGCAGTTGACAGCAGTTAAAAACAGTGGTTGACCTGATGGTGTAGTGGGAGTTAGAGAGTGATTTAACTGCATGTAGTGATAGTTGAGGCCGTATTCGGCACGGCATACAGATATGATGATGACGATGGCGCAGCTCACACGGCCGTGGAACCCGGTGGCAGAGAAGCAGCGAATTTGGCCAGGTATTGGCTGTCAGACGTGGGCAGACCGTTGGACAGCGAGCCAGCCACGTTCTCCAGGTCCTTGGCGGGAGTGGTGCTAATGCGCAGTCTCTGTTGTGCAAACACATCGTTCATATGATAGTCTGTTTATGTACCTATATGTGAGTGTAATAGCTGTATCACAGACGTTTCTATTGAGGTATTCAGAACGATGTTTACGAAATAATGAATTGGGAATTTCAGTGAAGATGAAGGTACAGGAAGACAGACTTCGCTAGGGAGATATCACCATTGATGATGTGCGGGCGGTTATGCGTGCGTAATCTCCAATAGTGATAGAGTGTGTGAGTGTGTGTGAGAGAGAGAACATGAGTGTTATGTGATCGGGTATATGTATATGTATATATGGATTCCTGTCTGTATTTGGCAGTTGTAATTGATCATTGTGTTAGTGTGAATGATCATATGTGTGTGTTTTTGTGCGTGTGTGTCGTTGAAGTGTGGAAAAAATGTAACCGGCATTATGAGTAGTGGACAGTGTGTGACAGCGGCGTAGAGAAGTGGTGTTAGTTGTGTTGTGTGAATGGTGTATTATGAACGGTGAATATTAAGTGTCAAATATTACTGCATTTTATTTATTCATATTCATGTGCGAATGAACCAAAATCAGTAACTCCTCTAGGGAAAGCTAAATATTACTGCTAAAACACGTGCACCATAGTCGCAGGAGCCTGGCTATCAGTGATTAATTGAGACATCAGAGGTGTGTGGTGAACGCTTGCCTCTGACAGAGTGCCTGGGGTTGTGATCAGTTTGTGAATAGCGAAGGCGGGAATCATGAGCACGCTGCTCAGAGCCATCATCCAGCCAATGACGTTGCACCACTCAGGAAACACGTAGTTCTTGTAGGACAGACGCTCGTGGTCCATCAGCACGAAGATTATGATCACCTGCAACAAATTGCATTGATGAGCGCTCGAGCTGGACTTCGTGACCTCGTCGTGACCTCAAGTGACCGTCATATGTCTCACCAAACGGCCCACCAACTCAGTATCGCACTGAATATGCATAGATCAGCGAATATATGTTGTATCTGTGCCTATCATTGAGTCATTGTTTCAGTGTTCTTACGCACGAGCGCACTGGAGAATGTGCGTGTGTGTATGGACACATACACACACGCATACATACCTGTACGCTCGTTTATTATTATTATTATTAATTACAAGCAAGTCCAGTAGCATGGGAAGAGCTCCAGCACACCAGTTCAACTTCAGCTCAACTCCACCGCCTTGGTTGGCTCACTGCTTATTTCCGAATTCTCTACAAAATTTGCTGTTAGGTGTACAAAATTCGTCACTGCCCTTCACCCCCGTCTTATCTACGCTCACTACTTCTGGTTCAAGAGAGTTCTTCACGTCGCCATCCTTCTCCTCTAATCTGTCCCCCTGCGTTCAACCAGTCCACTTGGTCTGCGAAATCATTCTTTTTTCTGCACCCCGCATATATAATTCACTTCCTCCTCGCCTCCTCCGAATGAAATCCTACTCATCTTTCTCCTCTGAACTGCACAAACATTTCCTATCTTTGGCCTCAGTCTTCGTAAGTTTATTTGTTTGCAATGTTATAATTGATTGATTTTTCCTATTGATATTGATTTAAGTTATTTTTAATTTAATGATTTATCTCTCCTTTGCACAATTAGTTACATATTGCGAACTCATAATTGCTACATGTTTGTGTTTCTGTTCTGCGCTGCATGTTTGTATTTTACCCAACCTGCGCAGTCGAGCCAATTTTTCCACTTTCTCCAGTCGTATTTTGCCTGTCGCGCACTTGTTATTATTGTGCGGGCTATATTAAATACATGTTTATTTGTTTGTTTGTTTGAATGTGTATAGACACTTCATGAACTCCGTGTGCATTGATTAAACACGACCGTAAATAACTGAATAAAGCAAGTTTTCTATTGAAATCAAATACAAGTTACATTCAGTATTGTTGTTGATTCATTTGTGAATGTGAAGTTGACTGATTGGCACAGACACAGCGCATGCATGTGACGTGTGATGATGACTGATGCTTTTTCACTACTTACACCGAGAAATACCGGGCCAAAGAACTTCCAGCACAGTTTCCAGTAGAGTCCCGGTCTGAATCCGATCATCTGACTGATATCTCCCACCAACCTGTCCACACCTGCACAATAAAACACCGTTACGTTGTTCTTTGTATAATAACTTGTGGTTCACAGTAATTGTTTCTATAAACTTGTGGCAACTTATACTTCTATAAACTTGCTTTTAAAGTGATGATAAAAATAGGTTGTCAATTAATGTTCAAATATAGTTGACATTCAATGTCACAGAACTAAAACCACTAGATTTAACAAAACTAAATTTTACGTGAATATTTATCAACCAATTTTCTTTTTTTTTCATTTGACAGTATTCAGAAACAGACACAGTAGAAACAGGCGAGAAAATAACGATTTAAAACTGAGTTGATTTGTATTCATGAAAATACAACTATTCTTCCTTCTATACTCTCCAATTGTGTAAACTTAAAAAGAGTAGAAATCAACAAAAATTGATTTCATTGAAAGAACTGAGGAATTATTTTATACACAGATCCTACTAATAAGTCGTGATAAAATAAACCTTGTATTTTTTAACTTCACGATAATTGGGACCTGTCTATTGCGTCAGATATATTAAAACGCTTAATATGAACTTGAATAATATATTAAAATATATACTGTATAATATAAAATATTAAAGTATATATTGCAAATGTAATTTAAATATGCACTTGATAAATGTTTAGGAAGATGGTATGAACAATTATTCTAGTTTGGCCAATTATATGACCAAACACACAGTCAATTCTGAGTATAACACAATGCGTCGCAGATCAAAATGAAACAGGAATGTGGATATTGGTGCATTTTTGGCCTAGTGGAGCGTCTGTACTGTACACTATGTCTGTACTGTACACTGTGTCTGTACTGTACACTGTGTCTGTACTGTACACTGTATCTGTACCGTACACTGTGTCTGTACTGTACACTATGTCTGTACTGTACATTGTGTCTGTACTGTACATTGTGTCTGTACTGTACACTGTGTCTGTACTGTACATTGTGTCTGTACTGTACACTATGTCTGTACTGTACACTGTGTCTGTACTGTACACTGTGTCTGTACTGTACACTGTGTCTGTACTGTACACTGTGTCTGTACTGTACATTGTGTCTGTACTGTACATTGTGTCTGTACTGTACATTGTGTCTGTACTGTACACTGTGTCTGTACTGTACACTGTGTCTGTACTGTACACTGTGTCTGTACTGTACACTGTGTCTGTACTGTACACTGTGTCTGTACTGTACACTGTGTCTGTACTGTACATTGTGTCTGTACTGTACATTGTGTCTGTACTGTACACTGTGTCTGTACTGTACACTGTGTCTGTACCGTACACTGTGTCTGTACTGTACACTGTGTCTGTACTGTACACTGTGTCTGTACTGTACATTGTGTCTGTACTGTACACTATGTCTGTACTGTACATTGTGTCTGTACTGTACACTGTGTCTGTACTGTACACTGTGTCTGTACTGTACACTGTGTCTGTACTGTACACTGTGTCGGTACTGTACACTGTGTCTGTACTGTACACTGTGTCTGTACTGTACATTGTGTCTGTACTGTACACTGTGTCTGTACTGTACACTGTGTCTGTACTGTACATTGTGTCTGTACTGTACACTGTGTCTGTACTGTACACTGTATCTGTACTGTACATTGTATCTGTGTGTTCTCATATTCACTGCGAGAATAAGTGCTAGTATGAGGACAATTGTTGAATGAATTTATTCAAGCGAGTGCACATCTTTCACAAGTATAAACATTGTTGTGAATGAATGTGGAAACACATGAATACAACGCACGTACAAGTGTAATCGGCTGAACAATGACAAATGCACGTGAATTATTGTCCAATACACCGTCGTGTTTATGCACAAACACATGAATGCCGGTATTGGGGTGACAGAAATGTTATGAGGAACAAATATGTGTGGCTCATAACACTTGGATGAATAACATATGTGTATATGTAGAGGTATTTTCTCGCTGCGAGAAATTTCTGGAGTGTTGCTAATGTAAGACTGAGATCGTGCATGATAAGATACATTCAGT
>OU696578.1:9477044-9549544 GCA_916048095.2 Sacculina carcini | reverse complement strand
GTAACATGAAAATCGTGTATAAATAACAATTATATAACAATAACAATTATGCATAAATAACAATTATATAACAATTATAAATAACAACAACAATTAACAACAACAACAACAAGTAACGCGGCGTTTTTCATGCATGCGTTATTGCAATGAATCATAATACCTTATGAATAATATACCTTATGAAGCCTTATAAAATACCTTTATGAAAAATAATAAAGTTACGATGATAGGTGAGCTTGAACTTATTAATTATCATCAACAAATATCGTAGCTCAATGTGTGTATGTTTGTGTGTATGTTTGTGTGTGTGTGTATGTGTGTGTGTATGTGTCAATATATGTCTGTGTGTCTGTCTGTATGTGTTGCGTGTGGTGAGAATGCGTTTACTTGTTTTTTGTCGCCGGGCAGAAGCATGGTGAATATTGCAAAACACAGATCAGGTAGAAATTGTGTGTGTGTGTGTGTGTGTGTGTGTGTGTGTGTGTGTGTGTGTGTGTGCTGGTGTGTATGTGCTGGTGTGTGTGTGTGCTAGTGTGTGTGCTAGTGTGTGTGCTAGTGTGTGTGCTAGTGTGTGTGCTAGTGTGTGTGCTATTTTGTGTGCTAGTGTGTATGCTGGTGGTTGTGTGCTGGTGTGTGTGTGTGCTAGTGTGTTTCTCACAGAGCTGTCCAGTCCGAGGGTGAGCAGCATCATGAAGAACAAGATGGCCCAGCCAGTAGCAAATGGCATGGTGGCTATTGCTTGAGGATACACGACAAACACCAGTCCAGGACCTGCCCTCCGCCACAAACAAACACAAACATAAACAAACACACAAACATACGAACAGACAAACAAACACAAACACACATACAGACAAGCAGACAAAGGTCAATGTCAGGAAGTGTCAGGAAGCCACTAGAAACATAATTTACCAATTAAGATTGATAAAAACACACACACACACACACACAGTTGTCCTGTTCTGTCCGACTTTCAATTCCCCACTTGCCAACTCTTCCATTCCCCACCAGTGTGGAATTCCCCACCAGTGGGAATACCCCACATCCTAGGCACCACTAAATAAGATAGACATAGACACTACTACACAGGTAACACTATGCATTATGAGTGCACATACCAATATCGTGTGAACGCAGCCTATTTCAATAAGAAGGCTTTCATTATGGCTGGCATGCGCATTACAAGACGTGTGATATTATATTATATTATATTATTCTATAGTACGTGATGTTACGGCAGTGGCGGTGTCAGGGCGCGTGCATGTGAGGGAGAGGGGGGGGGGAGGTTGTCACCTTCCTGCGCCACCTTATCGATGGGTTTGCCTGATATATGTGACATATAGCCGAGCACTGAGAAAATCACGAAGCCGGAGAGAAACGAAGTGCCGCAGTTAATCAAGCTCGTGATTATGGCGTCCCTGCACTCGTCAACAGCGCATCAACACACACACACACACTCACACACACACACACACACACACACACACACACACACACACACACACACACACACACACACACACACACACACACACACACACACACACACACACACACACACAGACACACACACACACACAGCTGTGTCAGCAGGTAAACTTGAAAAATTACAATAAATATAGTAATATTGAGTAATGTTGGCATTTTGCTAGCATATTTGATAGGACAGATGATGGATGATAGCACACACGACCACACGACTAGTGGACGAGCTTTTGCTTCAGTGAGCGTTTCAGCCGATTTTCGACCATTTCACAAGAGAGACAGGACTTCATAACACCCTGTACCAGAAAACTATCCTACTAAAACGCTTTAGGCAGATAAATTTGGTCAGTTCAGTAAGATAACTGATAATAATTTACTATTAGGCTATGTTATATTATGTTATATTGTTGACTATCATAACTGTCGATCATAGTGAATCTATATATATAAAAGAGATCCTCTGTGTGTGTGTGTGTGTGTGTGTGTCTGTGTGTGTGTCTGTGTGTCTGTTCAACCCTCCTTGGTCCATTTTCTATCAGCTATTATTTGGCCACCATTTGGCCTATTTGCTAACAATTTATACCATCACGTTGGAAATTTCCTTGTCTACACTTTAGATTAAATTTTAAATTTCAAAAATGAAATCAAAAAAGTTATAGCGGTGAAAAGACAAAATGAACCCTGAAAATTGCGACAATTTTGGTAAATTTTCTGAAGACTACTCCTTCTAAACCACTAATGGTACAACTATACAAATCATACCACTGTGTAGAAATTTTTTTGTTCTACTCAACAAATTATAATTTATACCCAAAAATTAAATATAAAACATGTAAAATGGAAAAAAAATCAATCTACATTCAAAATTTTATTTAAACTCCACGCGTCCGATTTTCTATACTTTTTTCTCTATTTCTCAAAAACTAATTATCACACATCTAAATAAATAATTTCATCATGCTGGGAATTTGGTTTGCTACATCACGGTATAATTTTTAATTTTCCAAAGTGTATTAAAAAAAAGTTACGGCGGTGTGAAGTGTAAATGACAAAAAGGCAAAAAGGCACAATTAGCACAAGAAACGTGAATATTTTGGTCAATATTCCGCTATCTATTCATCATAAACCAGCAATGGTACAGCTATAAAAACTATACTATTGTGTAGATAATTTTGTGTTCTACAAGAAAAGTTATAATTTATACCCACAAATGATACAAAAAACGTGTAAAAATGGCAAAATTCTCAAATACATCCAAAATTACACTTGAACACCGGGTGACTAAAATTAATTCATTTTTCTACTATTTCTCAGTAACTATTAGTTAAACATAAGAAAAAATTATACCATCGTGCTAGAAATATTGTTTTCTACAATACTGGTATAATTTGTAATTTCCCAAAGTATATCTGAAGGAAGTTACGGCGGTGTAAAGTCAAAAGGACGTATTGCCAATTTGAGAGCTATTATGCGCACTTGCGATTACACAGGAATATACTACTGTGTAGATAATCTTGTGTTCTACAAGATAAGCTATAATTTATATCCATAAATGAAACAAAAAACGTGTAAAATTGGCAAAATTCTCAAATACATCCTAAATAACACATGAACACCGGGCGACTAAAATTAATTGATTTTTCTACTATTTCTCAGTAACTATTTGTTATATAAAAAAATAAATTATACCATCGTGCTAGAAATCTTGTTTTCTACAATACGGTATAATTTTTAATTTTCCAAAGTGTATCTGAAGGAAGTTACGGCGGTGTAAAGTCAAAAGCACATATTACCAATTTGACAGCTATTATACGCACTTGCGATTACACAGGAATATACACCGATTAATTTCACTGAAGTCCAATCACAATTTACGCACTTGCGATTACACAGGAATATACTACTGTGTAGATATTTTTGTGTTCTACAAGATAAGCTATAATTTAAACCCACAAATGATACAAAAAAACGTGTAAAATAGGCAAAATTCTCAAATACATCCAAAATTACACTTGAACACCGGGCGACTAAAATAAATTCATTTTTCTACTATTTTCCAGTAACTATTTGTTACACATAAAAATAAGTTATACCATCGTGCTGGAAATTTTGTTTTCTACAATCCAGTATAATTTTTAATTTTCCAAAGTGTATCTGAAGGAAGTTACGGCGGTGTAAAGTCAAAGGGACATATTGCCAATTTGACAGCTATTATGCGCACTTACGATTTCACAGGAATATACACCGATAAAATTTCACTGAAGCCCAATCACAATTAAGAATGTATCATATTAGCTCCAAGCATGGATGGTGTGGTTTTATTGCGTACAGTGTAATTAATGCTACACTATACTGAATATAAAGGCTTTATTGTCCGTAATATTTACACATTAATTGTTCCGCACGACGGGCGGGTAAAATGCTACTGGGAACAAAGTAAACTACTGAATTTTACTGTGTAATTTAATTGGTTCAATTTCAAGTTGCATAAGCGTAAGCTGCATAAGGATATGGGTTGTAACATCATGCAATGCCAGCTATATGCATCTGCTGTTTTAGCGGAAGCATTAATCTGGAATTATAAAGATGAAAGAAAGTTACATTGCTTTGATAGTGTTACACTTCTGAATTACTACACACGAAGGATGGGTGTTAACTTGAGCACTGTTGAGGGAAAAAACATCGTCAATAATTTAAACAAGAATTTACAAATTTAACTTTTTCTATTGGTCGTTTTTTATCAATTTTCTTTGTGTTTGTTTCGTGTTTGAGTTCTGAATTATTCCGCACGACTGGCAGCTTTAAATATGAGGCGGGTCACACACACACACACTCAAACACACACACTGACACACACACACTGACACACACACACACACACACACACACACACACACACACACACACACACACACACACACACACACACACACACACACACACACACAATCGGTGTTGATTCAAGCAGTGACTGCGTGATAACGTGCCAGTGTGAGTATCACCCACTCACATTCATGATGTCAGTACTGATTCATTGATATATGTGTCACTATGGTTATACCGTGCTGGTTGTGTGTGTGTGTGTGTTTGTTTGTGTGTGTTTGTGTGTGTGTGTGTGTGGCTGCAGGCATGACTGAGTGAGTGGGTGTATGTTCAAACAAACACTACATGAAACAGACGTGCAAATATTAATTTCATAATCAAACGACTCGCGACTGGAAATTTCTTGATAATAACAATTAGTGATATTATTAATAATTATCAGTTAATTATGAGTCTCTGATGTGGCTGACTTGTAGACGTTGTTGTGAAACTTGTTGTATGAGGCAAATGCCAGCAGAACACCGAATCCTGGACCCAGCGAGAAAAATATCTGAGTTGCTGCGTCCACCCACACCTCGTATCACCACATACAACACAAACATACACACACACACACAAACACACACAAACATACACACATGCGCACACAAGGACACACAAGCATACACACTTATACGCAAATACTTTACAAGTGTTCATTACTAAAATGCGCAGGAAGAAATTGATGTTGAAAATTACTTGCTGAACTCAACTGGACAACTTGAACCAAGCCAAAACACCTCTGTTTTGAAATAATTATTTCCTCAAGGATAAAAGTTCAGTTATTTTTACGTTGCAGACGTTGCAAACATCTGCCGTCAATAAATAATTGCATTAAATTACGTATTTCCTTGTTGAATATAAGTTTAATTTTGCTCATGATGAAATTTGTAAACTCTTTAGTGTCTAGCTGTGTCGTATGTTCAATATGAAAGCACAATCTTGATGAAAACATGCATAATCATCAATCAATAATCAATAATAATCAATCGCTCACTCTGCTGTTTTTCAGTTTTTCAAAGTCGGGATACAGGTAGTACTTGATTCCGTCAACTGAGCCAGGCAGAGTGACTCCTCGAATCAGCAGTATGAAGAGAACCACATATGGAAACAGAGCAGTGAACCACACAACCTGAACAACAACGTATTATCTCGTGTTATCATATTGTACCTCACTGCAGCACCGTTTTATTTAATATTATTTAACACAAACACTCAAGCACTCGTCATGAATATATTTTTTATAAATAAAATGCTCATTTGCTGCATATTTCGACTCATGTTCTCCAGATCAAATTAGATATTTTTGTATATTTATGAAAACACAACACAATTTAATATATAATTGCATTGATATAAAATCAATATTTTATTAGCTGAGCTCTGGTGTGGATATTGTGCAGTTTTTTACAATGTTTCTCATGTGATGATCTTTCTTCACGCCAAATGCCATCTCGCACCAGTGATATGGCATTCTGTTACCACACTGTCGCTTGTGTTCATTCATCAGTGGTCAGTAACTACTGACTTTCCTCTGACTCTCCACTTGTTTGAGTCAAACATGTATACGAATTCGATGAATAAAAACACACGTATTTGTCCTGTTCTGTCCGACCTTTAGCTTCTCACTTGGCAACCACTCTATTTTCTGCCAGTGGACAATTCCTCACAGTTTTAGGACCACTGTTCTTTATGGATAATATATCCTCTGTTAGTCAAGTTTCCAAGTGTCAGTGTTTGAATCTGTATGCCGATTTCACGAGCAAAGTCTCATTGTAATATACTAGCACAACGTTATCAATTATATTTGCCCATTACAAGCTTTAATATTTGAGCAACTTTAAAAAAACAATCAGTTATTTTTCCAGCTATTTTGTACTTGATATGAACCTGTATCCATATTAAGATTATAACTGCGCTGAAATATTTGAATATTTCTCTGGCTGTAGCTATTTAATCGCTGCTGAATTACGAATGAGTTGCGTTGCAGGCAGTGATCATCAGATTTAATATGCTCGGCTGTTTGTTGATGGTTGCAGATAATCCTGCATGAGATTGTTTGAACGCGCCGTGAGTGGTCTGTATCGGATCAACTTGTTTGTGAAACAATACAGCAACACAACACGTGCATAAACACGCACACATGCAGACATATGCTGTTGCACACGTGTTGCATGCCATGTTGCAGAGATGCACGGTGAGTTGGAACTAACAGAGGTTGGGTCAGTGAGGTTTATTTTGTCTGGATGACGCTGTGTGAAAACAATTATATGCGGGCAAAATATAGATGATTCTGCTGGAAGAAAATATAACATTTCCAAATAAGCCACTTGATGTTCACATGATTTTTTGCCGACGACCAATTAACTAATTATGTTGCTCTATCACACACGATGCATTATGGCTGGCGTAATTCCTGAAATAAAGCGAAACATTCTATTGAAGCCACGCTTTTTACAACTAAGTAAAATCCCTTCTAAAACCTATGAACTTTTTCAAAAACCTGTTAAACGCTTTTGCAAAGTCAAATTGTCTTTTTAAACTTGTTGACTGACTGATGTTGTCATTTCCTCGTTTCGTGCCGGCATACTGTAGATGAGTGTCCTGGACAACCTCACCTTGCCCGAGGAGGCGATGCCTTTCCACAGTGAGAAGTAGCAGATGATGTAGATAACCAGCAGACAGAGAGCCAGGTCCCACTTGACTGATCCCAGGTCGGTGATGCCCGAACTCTGGTCAATCTCCAACACGTTGTAGCTGATTTCACACAGATACATGCACCAACACATGACACACACACAAGCACACACACAGATAGGAGCACGCATAGTTTAGTGGATGAGTGTTGGCTCTTGTGCGTTTCAATTTCATCTGCTTCATTGTGTGTTTTGTATACGCTGAATTTGTCGTCATATTCCACTAACGAAATAATATTCAACATATGTCTTTAATTCACCTTTTAACTAGAATTTCACTTGGAAAATACAGTGTGTATGTTGTTGTTATTTTTAAGATCAATATAATAGAGCAATGTGCCACTGACAGCCAATATTCCTCGGCGGGTGAGGCGGGCTTGTTGTCTCGCAGTATTAGCACGTTGGTGATGTTACTGCCGACCTGGTCTCCTGCTAGTTGTCCTGTATCACCACTGACACCAGCACCAGCAGTGGAGGGGTACAGGGTGGTGTGGTCAGGGAAACTGACATTATGCTGTCCAGCTCCCACCTGATATCAACACAACACACCTGTCTCTCACTTGTTCCATATAGCAGCCACATATCACTAAATACTTGTGTGTGTGTGATTGATCACAAAATAGACAACATCGGCAAGATGCGAGCATGAAGTGAGCATAAGCATGTGTTCATCGATTAATTTAATACTGGAAATATTGTGCAGGCGAGTTGAAATTCCTTTTTTTCTCTTTCATCAATGCAATTTATCATTTTCACCAAAAACCAACGTTACACGCAGAGCCGTTGCGAGGACTCATGAGGCCCCCCCGAAGGCAACACTTGGGGCCCCCCGAAGGCAGCACTTGGGGCCCCCATTATAAATAAGTCATCAAATAATAAATATATTTATTATACATAATCACATAATACAAGCTCAGGTGAAAACATCTGAGCAAAAAGGTAAAGTCTATACATAATATGATAAATTTTAATGTCATACGTGAAGCAACGGGGCCCCTCAGCACTCGGGGGCTCCCCCCGGCCGGGGGGTATGGGGGGCGGTTGCTACGGCTCTGGTTACACGTGCATGTACAATTTGTCTATGTGATGTCCTTGAATACTGATTTATTTAAGACCTCATGGACTTTCATAAATCATAAATTATTGTCATTTAGTGAATTATTGGCATGCACATTTGATGACGTCTTGTGCAAGTGCTTATATAGTGCACACGGGCTCAGTTACTTGAGACATTTGATGACAGTGTCGAGAGCAGCTTGATATATTGTCGCTGGCAGTTACCTCGACGCAGTTTTCCGAGTTCCAGGTGTTGTTACAGTTGGCCCAGGGCAGTTGCGAGGAGAATGAAGCGACGAAATAGCGCAGTGACCACGCCAGAATGACGTTGTAGAAGAGGTCAACATAGGTGGCGATCAGAACCACAGCATATCCCACTCCTGCATCATGACAGACACCACACGATCAGAACCACAGCATATCCCACTCCTACATCATGACAGATATCACACGATCAGTAACACGATCAGTACCACGATATGTAACACGATCTGTAACACGATATTTAACATGAGCTGAAATATCGCACTCATAACCTGACCTGCGCTGCTCCGATTATTAAACAAGCAATTTAGGGTAATATTCACCAAAATAACAAATACCCAACTCTATTCAGCTCCAATGCGTTTCTCACATCATTTCTGCTAATTATTATGCTTATTGGAAATGTATTGTTCCTAGATTTACTCTGCTCCATGCTGAAATCGTGATATGTACTTGTTCATCGAAGACTCGTCACTGAATATGATCAGCCACAGACACCAAGTGTGCAATTGTGAAGCGTGAACATATAATTCAATTAATACGTCGTGCAACCAAACAGGAAGAAGCAGAAATTGCACAGGTCAATTGCACGCGCATTTTTGCATGATTGCATGAGCAATGAACAGCGTTCTGATCTGTCCTGCACGTTCTCTCATGTTATCATGTTATCAAGTTATTATGTTATCATATTATCATGTTATCATGTTATCATGTTATCATGCTATCATGTTATCATGTTATCATGTTATCATGTTATCATGTTATCATGTTATCATGTTATCATGTTATCATGCTATCATGTTATCATGTTATCATGTATCTGCACGTTCTCTTACTGTACGTTATTCTACTGTACAATATAACCAATGTTGCACGAAACTAGAAGATATTTCGAGAGATATTGAAACAATACTGTGTACCCTGGATGCACTTGCCGAATCAGCGCTGATAAATCCAATAAATTCAGTTGTTCTATCAAATTGAATGTCTGGAAATCACTAGAAACAAAATATTTTAATTTAGATTTGGTAAAACCACGTATTTGTCCTTCCTTCCTACCTCTAATTCCAAATTTGGCAGCCCTTCATTTTCCACCAGTGCTAAGTTCTCCACTGGTTTAAGCGGTCATAACGCTGGCCATATTGTTGAGGTAGTTTTTGTCTTGTGATGCCAATATTCTCCCAATTGCTGCTCCACATATTGGTGGTCAGTAGCAGTTCATATTGAGCCCAACCTTCAGGCCTCTGATTTCATGTGTTACTTTCTAATATGAGTGAGTTATATTGAATACTTCATTGTAGAGTAATGTAATTTAAAGTATACTGTATCGAAGAGTAATGTAAAGTATACTGTATCGAAGAGTAATGTAAAGTATACTGTATTGAAGAGTAATGCAAAGTTTTTCTTATTTGCAATTTTTCACTCAACCTGATTGTGATTATGACAGTGTTGTTGGTTGAGGTCATGTGTGGAGCTGGTCTCAGTGGCAGACAACACTGGCGCATGATAGCACGTGCAGAGCCGAGGTGAAACTGTAATTAACTTTGCTCCTCTAGCCCGACACTAATCTGATATTCAATATTTAATTGATCTATGTTATCTACCGGTGTGTTGTGCCTGTGTGCCAGTGTGTGTGTGTGTGTGTGTATGTGAGTGTGTGTGTGTGTGTGTGTGTGTTTAGCCACGCGACTTGCTTGTGAGAATAACTATAGCAGAGATAACGTACTTTCAATCTAATAGAGAGACAACCAATCGGCTTGTAATATAACATCATTACAAGAGCCACAATAACACACACACACACACACACACATACACACACACAGACAGACACACACACACACACACACACACACACAGACACACACACACACACAGAGACACACACACACACATACACATACACACACAGACACACACACACACACACACACACACACACACAGAGAGACACACACACACACAGACACACACACACACACACACACACACACACACACACACACAGAGAGACACACACACACACAGACACACACACACACACACACACACACACACACACACACACACACACACACACACAGACAGAGACACACACACATACACATACACACACACACACACACACACACACACACACACACACAGACAGAGACACACACACATACACATACACACACACACACACACACACACACACACACACACACACTCTGTTCTTCATGTCTGTCGCGAGAATTGTTTACTTCAAAATAAGTCAGCGAGAATTAGTGTCATGTCTGGCATTTGTGATTGGTTTCAGTCAGCGAGAGAGCGTGTGTGTAATGATAATTACTTCCATATTTTGCAATCATTCAAGAATGATTGTGATGGCAAATTGATTCGTTGTTTAGCTGATAAAAATGAAAGCTATATATGGGTTTCTCCAATTATTTTATCAAAGATTCTCCAATAATTATATATAAATTCAACAAATATGAGTAATTATGTCAATCAGTTGTGTAGTATGGTGTTTTTGAAGCGTTTGATTTGCTTATATCAAGCAAGATGAGCAATTTCGTTTAACAATCGTTCAAAGAAAATTGAAGCATGCTTCTCATTTCTTTACTGTATATGCTGCTGTATAATTTGTTTTTCACTATTTTTCCCTGTTGTACATCATATATGTGCCATATATCTTCATGCCGTGTGCTGTTTGATACATACATTGTGCTGTGTATATTTGTCATATACACACTTCATAATAAGAGGCCTGTACTTGTGTGCCAGCTTAGAGAGGGATGACAGTCATCATGCATCATCATCATCATCATGTATCATCATCATCATCATGCATCAGTGTCCAAGCATGACTCAGTTACAGTCAATTACATGAAACTCTCAACGACATTTTGTCTATTCAAAACACATACGCATCGACCAGAAGTATATCGCATATAATTGCTCTCACAAACACTAGTCGTGAAACCTTGTTGCTACGCTCATTCTAATGACAATATACTGCCAATGAACTTAACTCAGCAGAATTATCGGGGGGTATAATTGCATATTCATACCTGCCAGTCAATTTGTCGGGTATAAATACCTCTAAATACCCCAGGATATACGCCCTATGTCCTTAATGCATACACTTTGATATGCACTTTGATAACATCAAATATCGTCTATTTTTTTCAGTAACCTTTAGTTGGACGCATGTATTCGAGTATGAGCCAAACCAAAACTATTTCAAGTTTGAATAAATAATCGTGATGTACAAGTGTAGGTGTTGTCAATTATACAAACATATAGCCCTTCAGTGAGCACTATTGATATACAGTGATGGAACTCACCAGTGGCAGTGCCAGGGCTCTTCCGGCGCGGGGTTAAGAGGGCTGAGGAAATATGTGGGGGCTCGGAGAATCATGAGGAACTACACTCAAAATGTACATGGTCAGGAATTTGTTTGGGGAGTCCAGAGGGGGCTAGATAAGTTTTTGGGGAAGTTTCACCCTAAGCAGCGTCAATGATACTCATTGAAATGATTGGATCCTAACTTGATCGTAATTTCCGCTTTGCTAGCTATTGTTGAAACAATGTTCCAATTTCCGTTTTGAACAAGATGTGTGATGTGTATCGGACAATATTGAATGATAGATAGACAAACTGATAGAAGGAGACCAAATTCTCCTAATTTCTGCTTTCATTGAATATTCTATGCCTTCCCAGCCCACCTCTCTTCCTTAGTAATCATTATCCTTAGTAATCAAGTAATCATTTTCTAGAGTAAATCAAGTAATCATTTTCTGGAGTAAATCAAGTAATCATTTTCTAGAGTAAATCAAGTAATAATTTTCTAGAGTAAATCAAGTAATCATTTTCCAAAGCAATTTATCACATACATTTTCATCAAATTTAATTGTATTTGATCAGTTCAATTTTCGAGTCACTGTCAACTTGTAAGCATGTACAGATTGAAGACTGAGGTATATTGTGTGTGTGTGTGAGAGACCTTTGAACAGAGGTACCAGGTTGCCCCAGCACGTGATGGCTCCCTTCCTGTTGAACTGGCCGATGCAGAGCTCCATGAAGAACAGCGGAATTCCTCCCAGCACCAGCATGATGGTGTAGGGAACCAGGAACGCTCCTGCTCACTCACACACCACCACATCACCACCACATCACCATCACATCATCATCACATCACCACCACATCACCACCACATCACCGTTGTAACAAGAAGCATAGCTCACCAGCGTGCGAGATATGCGTTAATATGTCGAAATTATTGTCTATTAGACGATGAATTCTTCACTTAGTGTGGATTCGATGGATACATTTTTTACCTTCTAGTCAGGCCTTGACAAATAGACTGCACAACACGTTTTATTTAATTATCAACAAATTCACCAATCAATCACACGGCTAAAATATACACGCAGTAAATATAAGTATATACAAACAGTATATACTTGTATATACACACATTATATACATGTATATATGTATACATACATTATATACACGCATACGCACGGAGTATGTACACGCATACGCACGGAGTATATACACACATACGCACAGAGTATATACACTTACATACAATATCACCCCACACAACTCAACTACTGTATAATTTTTTCATAATTTGAAAATATATTCATTGAAGTTGTTCAGTTGAGAAAACGCTTTTATCAAAAGTTGATTTTGTTCTTAGCGTTAAAGTCATGTCATTTCTATGAGGAGGCCACTTCAAATAGTTGGAATAATAAAGCAACCTAGTGCCGCATAACATAAGCTGTGTGTGATTAAGCTGTGCTCTAAAATTTCTACTTCATATTTGTATTTATGAGTAAGCGTATTATGTTTCTTAATATCAAAAAATAAAACATATATATATATTGTGTGTCTCATATTAATTGAATTATTTGAGGGCGACATTTTAACAAGTGCAATACTGCTGAAATATAACCACAATGCGGGCAAAACGACGCCAGTTATTGTGTAGCACGAGCTTTGTTTGTCCAGTTACCTCCTCCGTTACGATAGCAGAGATATGGGAATCTCCACACATTGGCCAGATCAACAGCAAAGCCAATAACAGACAGCAGAAAGTCGACCTTTTTGCCCCAGGTCTCGCGACTGTCGGTCGCTTGCTCGTGCAGATCGCCTCCACGTGCCTCCTCCTGCTGCTCGTCCTGCAGCTCGTCGTTGACGACGGCCGTCGAGACCGACAATCCTGCCCCGTGCAGCACCATGACAGGTGCACGGAGTCACCAACTGCCGAGACAGGTGGACAGCGAGACAGCGAGCATTGAGCTCATCATCGTGTACAGCTAGTGAGCGGGCAATGAACACTGCACTGCTACATCCACCACCCGTGCCAGTGTCAGTGTGTGTGTGTGTGTGTGTGTGTGTCCGCGCGCGCACCATACAGCAACACACACACACATACACACAACCATTTGCTGGCATCGTACTGCATATGTACATACAATATCACATGTTGATAATGATAATAATAATAATATTGTCTGCCATCATAATTTTACTTGTACAGTGATCACGTCCACCTCACTCTCATATATCGGTGATTGTGATGTCTTCTATTACAATTACCTTATTGCGGCCAGGTAATTTAGAAGTGCTTGGAGGCATGGCGTCGTGTGTCATATTAGCTGCTGATCACACAGGTAATGATAACGGATGAGAGGTGGAACGGCGAGATATTGATATAAAAACGGTCACATCAACACTCATCACACACGCTACCATAATATACACCAGTACATATCGTATTAGAGCCCGACTGATGTTTCTTATATTTTGTTGATAATTGACATTGAAGTTCATTGAACGTTGATATAATTAAATCTGCATTAAAATCGAGCATTTATGTAGAAATTGGTCGAATGAGGTTGGTAGATAATGTTTCACTGCGTGATACACTGGCGTATCCAGAAGTGGGCTCGGGGGCTTGTGCCCAAATATTTGGGGGGCTCGGGGGCTTCAGCATAAATAAAAGGTTAAATAAATAAATAAATACAAAATTAGCAAAAATATGAGTTTCACTAAGAGCAGTCAATGAAAATTATCTGTAGTTTGTTGATATAAGCATTATCGCAAAGTATATTGGCGCATAATGCGCTTGTAAATGTGTGTGTGTGTGTATATATCATTGAAAACAAAATTTCAGCCCCCAAAATCATTCAGCCCCCCGCCCCCAAAGTGCACTCTGGATCCGCCGCTGGCGTGGCACACTGCAGCTGCTGGCAGTGAAGTGATCTACCGAGTCAGAATAGAAGACGAGCTAGAAATATATTTTATTTTTAAATTCAGTGGGCTCTGATACAATGAAACATCAATGTTGTTCAGTTTAGACCTGAGAGTGAGTACAAACTATGTGTGTTTGTCTGTTTGTGTATGTGTATGAGTGTGTGTGTGTGTATGAGTGTGTGTGTGTGAGTGTGTACTCACCTATTTGTACTCAGCTATTTGTTTAACACAGGAGATGAGCTGTGCTCGTACTGTCCTGTCTCCAACCCACCCTCTTCCCTGAAATTCCCAGTATTTCACACTATCCAGTCTTTCTTTAAATGCTCCTACGCTATTAGCTCCTACAATATTCTCCCCTAAAATTTTGTGGACTCCGTGGTGCAGTTGTTAGCACACCCGCCTCACAAGCAGGAGGTCCGTGGTTCGAAACCCGGCGGAGCAGAATTTCATTGGGCGAATTCTAAAATCCCACAGCCCCTGTCCACCCAGCAGAAAATGATGGTACCAGATATCAGTCATGAGTTGTGCCATGCATTCTGGGGAGGTGGCCCTCTCTAATACGTCTTACGTCCTTGTGGCGTCATAGCGTGGAGAGGGTCGGTTCTGCGGTGGCAGCGAGCTGCACGGGGCACGCCTGTGTGTTCATAAGCTTCGGCTTCTTCCCGTGTAGCAGCTGCCACTTAGGCATTTAACCTTTTTTTAACCCTAACTGATTAAAGACATCAGCACACCTATATATGGGAAACTATACTTCTTAAAATCTCTCAAACATCTAGTCCTTTTGAGTTTTCTTCCATGACCCCTCTTGCCTGAATTATCCCAAACAATACAATTATCGCTATCTAACTTTTGCATGTAAATTATATGTCTAAAAACATTAATCAAGTCGCCCCTTGTGTGTATGTGTGTGTGTATGTGTGTGTGTGTGTGTGTGTGTGTGTATGTGTGTGTGTGTGTGTGTGTGTGTGTGTGTGTGTGTGTGTTTGTGTGCTTGTGTGTATTTAGTCTTGTGTAAGTCTCAACGTTTTCACTTTTAGTTTCATTCAGGCATCGACATTGGAATTAGTGTATGTTGTCGGTTACATCACTGACAAATCAACTACACGCGTGCATTGACAATATTTGAGGTGCCCACCTTCAGTGATTCCATCGTGTTCGTTTGTCCGCCTCTCCTCTTCATGCATGTTATCATCATCTGCGCCTCTCACTCTGTTCGCATCCACTCTTTCTATGCACAAGCTGCGGCGGCAGAGTTTTTGTTGACGTCCTCGTCTTCCGCGCTCTGTCAAACAGCAAAAAGTGCCGTTGTAAGACGCATACTCACATGCTCTTCAATGCACAAGCGTACTCTCACACACACACACAGGCACTCACAAGCACATGCAAACACACTGCAGTGATGTCTGGGTAGCAGGACAGGGAAGCAGTTCAGTGTTGTGTGAGTGGGATGAACATGGTGTTTCTCACAGGTGCAGTTGTGTTGCTGACCCTGGTTCAGGTGACAGTGTGACAGTCCCGCCGTCCAAGTCCACTATGGTGCAGGTCTGCTCGCCACGAAGGTGCAAGCGCTTGCTGCAGGCTGGTGTTGGCTGGCTGCTGGGAACGGTGACAATTACGCTCCTGATATGCGGTCACCGTCAACATCAGGGCTATGAGAGCAGTGATCCAGGCAGTCATGAACAAGAGTCTCAGCGGTGAGATCATACCCTACACCGCATGCGCTTGTGTGTCAACACATCATCTGTTCTACACGACAGACATACTTGTCTGAACAAAAAATATATCAATAGAATATTACATTTACATTTACAAGTTACACGCTAGCTATAAATAACTATGCTTCACCTTGTGACCGGTATGAGATATGTGTTGTTTGACGTAGAACATGCTGCAGCGGCCACTCGCTGAGTCTCCTCAGTCAGCTGGAGAAAGATGGTGCGAAAGAATTCACCGACGATCCTCACTCCATCATTCTACCCGAACATGCCGGTGATTGTGGGAATAGCGGGGGTCAGACTGGCACCCATCGACTGCTCATGGTCGGCCATTCAAGAGTGCGACAAGTGTTTGAGGCAATGGTCGCCACGCTCAAACTCAAGTACTTGACCAGATCGCAGGTCGATGACAGATCACTGCGCGTGCCATTTCATGACCTGCATGTGCCCAGGCAGCTGCTGCCACTCAGCTGGCCCAACTCGACCTGTTTGGCTATTAGCGCACGTCCCTCGCTGGTGCGTCCCGTCATCAAGGCGTGGTGTTCACACGTAGCCACTGGTGATCATCTCAGTGGGCCGACACTCAGACACCGCCCTGTCCAACTGCGGGTTGAGTACAGGTGGCGACACAACACATTGCGCTTCGTGCAGCTGCTGTCTGACTTCCGTCGTGTGTGCGAGCAGGAGCATCTGGCTGGATGTGATGACGGCAACAAACCGAGCCACTCCATTTGCCCTCACACCATCGTGCTCGCTCAAGGCCTTCATTTTGTGCTCGAAGATGACTTCTCTCGTACATCGTTTGTTTTCATCCAGTTCCTCGAGGAACTTGTTCCGCATTTGACCAGATTGTTGGACGTCGGAGTGAAGGTTGTGTGGATGCTGGAACATGCAGCCAATACTGCAAGTCAGACAGAAGTGTTCCGCGACGCAGCCAACGATAGTCTCAACACCATCAACTCCCTCATCGTAGAGTTTATGCGCAGGAGAGAGCATCGTGTCGTCATTTGGAGTAGCGTTCTTCCTCCTGCCATAGATTTCCTCTCTCATCACTGCCTCAACAACTCCACCTTCTCACGTGCTTCTTCACGGTCTGGCAGCGATGAGGAGTCTCGAAAAGTCTGTCAGATTGAGATTCATCATGTTAATGAAGCAACACGTGCTATCTATGCCAATCAGCTTCTACAATACATGTGCAATATGTGAATTCTCATATAGTGGCAGATCTGTGTATGAAATATGCTTAATAAAGCAAATATATTGAATACAGGGGCGGATTCAGAGTGCAATAATGGGGGGGGGGCTGATTTTTGGAAGCGATAAGTCATGTACATGCATCACGTATTTGCCTTAATGCATCGACTGAATCAGATAATAGTCGCATATAAGGAGTCAATTTTCAAATATCTGCTAGAATCGGCCAAATATAGTTAAGCTAATCATACCCATTCATCTAACACAAGAACAACAACAATAACGTATCTTCAATATAGAGCACGTATTCAGACAAATAAGCGAAAAAAATCTTAAAAACAGATTCATTAACTCATTAACATTTATTTGTATAGCGCACATTATATCACACGCACGAAAAGACAAATCTTGGAGAAAAAATTAAAAACAAAAAGGCAAGACACGCCGCTTAGGGAAAATATACATGCGGATAATACACACACCCACACACACACACACACACACACATACACACACACACACACACACACACACAAACACAAACACACACACACACACACACACACACACACAAACAAACAAACATACTCATGCACACACATACGGACACACAACGGAAAAATTGAAACATGACAGTAGAAAGAAACAGAATAAGCACAAAATACCCCAGTAAATATATCAAGCGAGACGGGTACGGTATGACAGCTCAGAGCGAAGCGTAAGAGAGTGAGAGTCATGATCAAAAGATTTAACAGAGAGATGATTGCGCAGAAAAGAAGAAAACAAAAATAAGGATGTGGAGGAGATAACATGGGAGGGAAGAGAGTTGTGCAAATGTGAAGTATAGAATGGGAAGGATTTACTAGAACAGGAAGATTCATTGAGGGCACGTGGACAGGATAGAGGAAGTGGATGACGGGAAAGAATGTAATTAGAGAGTGTAAGAAGCTGCGAGAGGTACGTAGGCTGCCGGGGGTCATGCAAAATCTTATAAACAAGACAGCAAATTTTAAAGTGGATGCTACGGATGATCGGGAGCCATCGAATTTTGTAGAGATAGGGTGACGTATGACGAAATTGGGAAGGAGGAAACATGAAACGACAATATTTATTTATGGCATGTTGCAGGATTTCCAGAGAGGAGCGAGGTACATGAAAATATATAGAATTACAGTGTTAAGAGGCGATAAGTCGAGGGAGGGCCATATAGAAAAAGTGAAGTGAGTTTGTAGGATGGTAGCAACTAGATGAACGTTGGCTACTAACCAGCTATCCGCCTTACGCCCTGACTTGAAATTCCCTCTTGAAATGAATTCACAGCGAATCAGCGGGAAGCAATGATTTACTCTCTTGATAACACTTGTGCACTCAGTGGATTGCTGTTTTTTTATCACTTAATCATCAGCAATCATGACGTTGTCGTCAGTGATGGTGTCAGTGATGTCGTGTCAGTGGTGTGGTGTCAGTGGTGGTGGCAGTGGTGTCGTGTCAGTGGTGTCGTGTCAGTGATGTCGTGTCAGTGGTGTCGTGTCAGTGGTGTGGTGTCGGTGATGTCGTGTCAGTGGTGTCGTGTCAGTGGTGTGGTGTCAGTGGTGTCGTGTCAGTGATGTCGTGTCAGTGGTGTCATATCAGTGATGTCGTGTCAGTGGTGTCGTGTCAGTGTTGTCGTGTCAGTGATGTCGTGTCAGTGGTGTCATATCAGTGATGTCGTGTCAGTAGTGTCGTGTCAGTGATGTCGTGTCAGTGGTGTCGTGTCAGTGATGTCATGGCAATGGTGTTGTGTCAGTGGTGGTGTCAGTGATGTCATGTCAGTGGTGTCATGTCAGTGGTGGTGTCAGTGGTGTCGTGTCAGTGGTGTCGTGTCAGTGATGTCATGTCAATGGTGTCGTGTCAGTGGTGGTGTCAGTGATGTCATGTCAGTGGTGTCGTGTCAGTGGTGTCGTATCAGTGATGTCGTGTCAATGGTGTTGTGTCAGTGGTGGTGTCAGTGGTGTCGTGTCAGTGGTGTCGTGTCAGTGATGTCGTGTCAATGGTGTTGTGTCAGTGGTGGTGTCAGTGGTGGTGGCAGTGGTGTCGTGTCAGTGGTGGAGTGTCAGTGGTGGAGTGTCAGTGGTGTCGTGTCAGTGGTGTTGTGTCAGTGGTGTCGTGTCAGTGATGTCGTGTCAGTGATGTCGTGTCAGTGATGTCGTGTCAGTGATGTCGTGTCAGTGGTGTCGTGACAGTGGTGTCGTGTCAGCGATGGTGTCAGTGATGTCATATCAGTGATGTCGTGTCAGTGATGGTGTCAGTGATGTCGTGTCAGTGATGTCGTGTCAGTGATGTCGTGTCAGTGATGTCGTGTCAGTGATGTCATGGCAATGGTGTTGTGTCAGTGGTGGTGTCAGTGATGTCGTGTCAGTGATGTCGTGTCAGTGATGTCGTGTCAGTGATGTCATGGCAATGGTGTTGTGTCAGTGGTGTCGTGTCAGTGATGTCGTGTCAGTGATGTCGTGTCAATGGTGTCGCGTCAGTGGTGTCGTGTCAGTGATGTCGTGTCAGGGGTGTCGTGTCAGTGATGTCGTGTCAGTGGTGTCGCGTCAGTGATGTCGTGTCAGTGTTGTCGTGTCAGTGGTGTCGTGTCAGTGATGTCGTGTCAATGGTGTTGTGTCAGTGGTGGTGTCAGTGGTGTCGTGTCAGTGATGTCGTGTCAGTGATGTCGTGTCAGTGATGTCGTGTCAGTGGTGTCGTGACAGTGGTGTCGTGTCAGTGATGGTGTCAGTGATGTCATATCAGTGATGTCGTGTCAGTGATGGTGTCAGTGATGTCGTGTCAGTGGTGTCGTGTCAGTGTTGTCATGTCAGTGGTGTCGTGTCAGTGATGTTGTGTCAGTGATGTCGTGTCAGTGGTGTCGTGTCAGTGATGTCGTGTCAGTGGTGTCGTGTCAGTGATGTCGTGTCAGTGGTGGAGTGTCAGTGATGTCGTGTCAGTGATGTCGTGTCAGTGATGTCGTGTCAGTGGTGTCGTGTCAGTGATGTCGTGTCAGTGGTGGAGTGTCAGTGATGTCGTGTCAGTGATGTCGTGTCAGTGATGTCGTGTCAGTGATGGTGTCATCTTGGTCACTCATAGGCACGCGTTTTTACCAATCTCAATGGCTTCAATGAGCCGCAAAATGGCGCCAAAGCACCGGATGTACTTAGCTGCCGTCTCCGAGTGACACATTATGTCCGCTCACTGACTGCATGCACACGCACCAGCACCGGCGCCTGTGTCAGTGTGTGTGTGTGTGTGTGTGTGTCAGTGTGTCGACCTGCCGGGCAAAAGCGAGCCTGCACAAAGAAGGCGGCAGTTGAGTGCTGCTGCCTGAATCAAGCTATTAATGCGTGCACTCAACTAACACGCCACCGTTCTCCCTGCCGCCACATAACAATACGGCACTGCGCTTTGTGTGTGTGTGTGTACGTGTGTGTGTGTGTGTGTATTCGACAAAGCCTGAGTTTCGTATGTGGCTCATGCAGCCACTAAATGCATCACAGTTCAAAAGAAAATATGACTGACTGACTGACTGACAGGGATTTATTCAGTGAGTGAGGTCACAGACATTTAAGCACGCACCTCACGCTTAAACGCCCGCCTATGCACATTATCACACTGGCACATTAACTGGAGAATGGCCGCTCATATCTCATTCAACTGTTGACAATTACAAAACACTTGACGCAGCCTGCTCATACGTGTGTAGCTGTGATCCGCAGCTAACCCCTTGGAGTAAATTAGATTAGTAAGTAAGTAGAAGGTAGGTTAGTAGGTAATCTGCTGGATTAAATTAGGCTAGGTTAAGTTAGGCTATGCTGGTTAGGCTGGGCTGGGTTGAGTAGATGAGGTTATGTTAGGTTAGGTTAGGTTAAGTTTGGTTAGATTAGGTTAGGTTAGGTTAGGTTAGATTAAGTTAGGTTGGGTTAAGTTGGGTTAGGTTAGGTTAGGTTAGGTTAGGTTAGGTTAGGTTAGGTTATGTTAGATTAAGCTGGGTTAGGTTACGTTTGGTTGGGTTAGTTTGGGTTAGGTTATGCTAGGTTTAGTCGGGTTAGGTGAGGTTATGTTAGGTCAGGTTAGATTAGGTTAGGTTAGGTTAGGTTAGGTTAGGTTAGGTTAGGTTAGGTTAGGTTAGGTTAGGTTAGGTTAGGTTAGGTTAGGTTAGGTTAGGTTAGGTTAGGTTAGGTTAGGTTAGGTTAGGTTAGGTTAGGTTAGGTTAGGTTAGGTTAGGTTAGGTTAGGTTAGGTTAGGTTAGGTTAGGTTAGGTTAGGATAGGTTAGGTTAGGTTAGGTTAGGTTAGGTTAGGTTAGGCTAGGATAGGTTAGGTTAGGTTAGGTTAGGTTAGGCTAGGTTAGGTTAAGTTAGGTTAGATTAGGTTAGGTTAGGTTAGGTTAGGTTAGGTTAGGTTAGGTTAGGTTAGGTTAGGATAGGTTAGGTTAGGTTAGGTTAGGTTAGGTTAGGTTAGGCTAGGATAGGTTAGGTTAGGTTAGGTTAGGTTAGGCTAGGTTAGGTTAAGTTAGGTTAGATTAGGTTAGGTTAGGTTAGGTTAGATTAAGTTAGGTTGGGTTAAGTTGGGTTTGGTTATGCTAGGTTTTGTCGGGCTAGATATTCATCGATAGGGATTTTCTGGAGTTTGTAAAAGCTTTAATCGGTTTGTGAGTATAGTATATTGTCGGTATATGTGAGTAGCTGGTCCTCACAAGGAAACTTTGGTTCCAGGGCGATATATAGTAGCGGCGGAAGTGGACGAGACGCTCGACGACAAACACACAAGACCCCACTGCCTCTTTGTTTGTTTGTTTATTGAATTTTTGGGGTGCAGCGGCCTCTAGGACCATATGACACCCCCAACTGCCACTTTGATCTCCGCGTTGGGCATTTAAATAATCTTGGCCACATGACCCATACTTACAGACGCAAACAAACTAGTCGCACATACAAACAAGCATACACATATGTGTAATACACAATGAACATACACCCTTCACACGATCAACCAAATTTCCGCCTGGAGGCTACAGACGAGCATACAAACCAGGTGCACTTAGACTTGGCACATATTCACACTCATAGACATACAGACATACATGCATACAGTTGACTAGGCAATACACTGACAAGTGAAATAGACATGAGCTACGAGTGAAAGAATGAGTATACAATACACGATACGCCACAGATATCGCATGCTAAATGAAATTAAAGACTTGCGTGCATTCTAGATCATGAAATGATCCAGTTGACGCATAACTCCGACACATACACACATATACACATACACATACACACATACACGCACATACACATACACACACATACACACACACATACACACACATACGCACACATACATACACATACACACACATACACACACACATACACACACACATACACACACACATACACACATACAGATATTCTCTCATGAACGCTGAGTACGGACAAACACACACAAACACACATACACACACACACATACACACACACACACATACAAGCGCTCATACACTTGTCCTACTATGGAACGCAGATGAGAAGCAGGGAGGAAATTGAGCGATCAAATCTCGCTAGCTGTCAATCAACACTTTCTCACCTGTCACCGCTTGTCTGTGCGCCAAAACGGGTGTATACAAGCATGTGACGTCATCAGGGTGTTTTAACATGTCTATTATCATGTTTAAATCTAGCAAAAATATTCAATTACAGAGCGAAAATATCTCACCGCATATAGACTTCATGAGAGTGAAATCAGTTTCCTGTTTGTGCCTCTGTGTGTGTATGTGTGTGTGTCAGTGTATCAGTGTGTGTGTGCGTGTATGTGTGTGTGTATGTGTGTGTGTATGTGTGTGTGTGTGTGTGTGTGTGTGTGCGTGTGTGTGTATGTGTGTGTGTCTGTGTGAGTATATGTGTGTGTATGTATGCTTGTGTGTGTGTGTGTGTGTATGTGTGTGTGTGTGTGTGTTTGTTAAGCTAAAAACGATGTGCTTTTACGTTCAATCACCTGAAAACGTGTACAATGTGTAAGCGAGCAAATATGCACTGTGAGCGTATGACAGCTGACATATGTCAGGTGTAAGGCGAGCTCGACTGACAAGTGTGATTGAGACGTTTCCTAATCGAACATTGATCGAAACAGCTCGCATGTTTGTCAACTGAGATGAACGGGAAAAGCACGGAGATGTCACTCGGGCAGCTGGAAGAAGACGAAAGGGCAGAGACAAGTGCAAAACAGACGTAATACAGGAGTTAACACTGGTCCAGCGAGATGCCGGTAACTAATTGACACCAGACCTGACTGTGTCATCAGTACAGCACTCTGCTCTCACACACACATCTCTCACTAGCGACATAATGGACTATTTCTGTCTGTATGTGCGTGTGTGTGTACATGAGTTCATTTGACGGTTGCCATAAAAACTAGTGGTCATATTTTGTGACGGCAGTTTCAAGCAGGACGGTGCTGGAACATTGCTGCCAGCAATCATGACCTTACTGCTGCGAGTCACTCAGGTGACTGCCCTGCTAGTACTGACAGTGACTGCAGCACGAGCCAACCAGTACTGCTCTCTCAGTCGTCATCACACCATGTGTCGCTTTACCAGGGTGGACCAGCGAGGTGAGTGCGGGCTGGTGGTGGCTCGAGGAATGTCCGACCAGCATGTTGACCATGTTCTGGCACTGCACAACCAACTGCGCAATCGCGTGGCGGTGGGTGGCGAGCGCAGGGGGCTGCTGGGGGGACCTCAACCCCCCGCCTCCAACATGAGACAACTGGTGAGTGCACGTGCAAGAACACTGACATTTCTGCACTGACACCTCACTGACATCTCACTGACACCTCACTGACATCTCACTGACATCTCACTGACATCTCACTGACATCTCACTGACACCTCACTGACACCAGCACCGCCTCGTTCAGGTGCATTAATTGACCAGGTGTTCATGAGAGCAGCACTAAGGTTGACTTGCGCGTGTTGTTGTGTCGCAGCGATGGGATCCAGAGCTGGCGATGGTGGCACAGCGGTGGGTGGAGCAGTGTCGTTTTGAACACGACTGCGGACAATGTCGTGCCACAGGTAATACTGCACACTCTCTCTCTCACACACACACACATACACACACACACACACACACACACACACACACACACACACACACACACACACACACACACACACACACACACACACACACAAGCACACAAGCACATGCTATAAAAGGATACAAAAATATTATCAAAAGTTTCAAAGATGCATTTGATCTCTGAAAGGCGGGGCACACGAGCTCTTAATTTATTCCTGCGCAATACAAATCAGTGAGAACATACACTGCCGGTACCTCACGTGCAACCCTGCATGCAATAATGCACCAGCACGCGCTTGCTGCATTCCACCGCTAGATGTAGTTATTGCTTATTTCAGCATGTTTAATTTCATATTGAATCATATTGCCTGGCGCGTGCATCACTCACTAGTGCACTTGCACGTGTACCAGACAGGTACCGCGCGGTCGGACAGAACCTGTACATGAGCATTTTGTCTCGCACCGACGTGATGCAGCCCAACTGGACGGGAGCCGTTGAGAGTGGCTGGTACGACGAAGTGGACAAGTTCAACAAGCGCTACGTCTCATCATTTCCCAGGTGAAACACTACTCGCAAGAATATACCTCACTCTTGTATAAACTACGGCAAAGAAAACATCGTCTTTCTGAAACTCAGTAGTCTGTTCAAAGATACTGATACTGATACTGATAATGATACTGGTAGATATTGAGACAAGGTGATAAGTGACAAGGTGACTGATTGCTCGACGTTTTATGTGATTTAACAGCGCTACCTCTCACATGATCGGACACTACACAGCCATGATGTGGGCGGACACACACAGTGTAGGTTGTGGATACGTGCATTTTCGACGCAATGGTCGCGATCACAAGACTTACGGCTGCAACTACGCCCCCGGAGGAAACATCGTATCTCGACCAATGTACAGAATCGGTCGCGCGTGTTCGCAGTGTCCCCGGGGCACCAGCTGTTCTTCTCGTTACTTTGGTCTCTGCGAGTCAGGCGGTGCTGGAGGAGGTGGATCCGTCGGTTCCAGCCAGCAACCAGCGGTTCCAATGTTCAACAGACCTACTCCCCAGCAGCCCGCCGTGCCAATGTTTAACAGACCTGCTGCATCTCAACAAATGCAACATCTTCCGCAACGACAGCCGACAACACCGACCAACTCATTTACCAGACCTATCAGCCTACCAAACTCAGTTCCTCCCCTGCCAGGGAGACCATCCTCACTCACCATTTACCTCATCACAGCTGATCGGCAAACGAGATGTTTCCGCTTCGATCGCTACCTGTTTTGTCCCAGGGATCAGTTCACCTGGATGGCTGCTCAACTGCTCGTGTAAGATGACTGCAAGAAAACCAAGCTAGCAAAGAAACATCGCCGCCACCCAGCTAGCTAGCTAGCTCGATCTGTCGCGGTTCTCTCTCATCAGCACCTTGATATACTGCTAGTGTTGGGACTCGATGATTGAAACATTCAACACGAGCATGTATTCTGACAGTACTCTCATGATACACACACACAACACACACACACAGATAAACACACCTACACTCATATATATAAGTGCGAGTGGGCATCAGTTTCCCATATATACAGTGAAAATACATTATTGTATGGTGTAATGTTATTAATTTGTGCCAATAAATATTCATTCATCACTTTACTGCTCCTTATTTGCTGAATTATGATGTGACTGTGATGGAGCCGTTCATTTTCACCAGCAATATTGAGTGGCATGAAGCGAGTCAAAAATATAATTATTCTGAACTAAATATTTAAATGACAAAATATTGAAACATTAGAACAAAAACTAAGTACTATTTTGACCATTTCCCACTATTCGATGCGAAATACTTGCGATTTCAACAGCATTGCAAAAACATTCTTGAAGCGCAAGCGTCATGCATCATATCATGCAGCTGTCACGCACGCCGTCATGCACTTGATGTCATGCATTTGCTATGATAATTTGCTCAATTGCGCGGTGGCCTGTTCATTTGAATGATTGGTGGTCATTGAGCAGCATTATAGTTATGGTGTCATATCCTTGTTACGTTCAATGTCTGTGTGACATCAGGTTATGTGCGATGTGTGAACTGAGCCTTTCCGATGACAAATTCGACCGCTGCCTTAGTGAGTGATGTATAATGTGTAGAACTGATGGCAGTGTTTACATTGTGCATCTGCTGCATTCCGTTGTTTGGAAGACAAGAAAAAAATCACCTGAAACAGTGGAATAATTTTCGTTTGTCATTTCACGTTTGTTGCATTGTGTCATTAGCCAACATATCGAAGTCAATTACACTGGGAATTGCATACAACGACGACCCATGCTAATTACCGGAACACAACCAGTTTGACACAATCTGACATCATTGTTTCCGCGCTCCAATATTGGCTGCAGCAAACTCACACTTTCTCTTTCTGTCTGTGTGTAATAAGACAATTAGTAACTAACATACACACACACACACACAAATGCACCCACACGCACATACTGTACACATTCACGGAGTTGTGGGTTCTTATGATATCACGCATCGTGTGATATATTTATAGCTGATTGTGCTAAACCAGTGGGTGAGGTGTATGAGGTGGTGTATGAGGTGGTGTGTATGAGGTGGTGCATGAGGTGTATGTGGTGTATGAGGTGTATGAGGTGGTGTATGAGGTGGTTTATGAGGTGTATGAGGTGTATGAGGTGGTGTATGAGGTGGTGTATGAGGTGTATGAGGTGGTGTATGAGGTGGTGTATGAGGTGTATGAGGTGTATGAGGTGTATGAGGTGTATGAGGTGTATGAGGTGTATGAGGTGTATGAGGTGTATGAGGTGTATGAGGTGGTGTATGAGGTGGTGCATGAGGTGTATGAGGTGGTGTATGAGGTGGTGTATGAGGTGGTGTGTATGAGGTGGTGTGTATGAGGTGGTGTGTATGAGGTGTATGAGGTGGTGTATGAGGCGGTGTATGAGGTGGTGTATGAGGTGGTGTATGAGGTGTATGAGGTGGTGTATGAGGTGGTGTGTATGAGTCGTGTGAGGTGGTGTATGAGGTGTATGACGTGGTGTATGTGGTGGTGTATGAGTTGGTGTATGAGGTGGTGTATGAGGTGGTGTGTGAGGTGGTGTATGAGGTGTATGAGGTGGTGTATGAGGTGTATGAGGTGTATGAGGTGTATGAGGTGGTGCCGTGGTTATCTGCGGAGAACCTGTCGTCTGCTCGTGTTTATTCTTGTGTGTGCTATAATACATATCCGTTGTTTGGCTGCACACGCACTGAAACCAATAACGGATGATCTAGTTGATATTCAACGGTCATCTAGCTGCTACAGTGGCGGCGCCAAGGGGGGCCCAAAAATATGTCAAGCCCCCCAAATCATGATCATGGATATTATAATTTCTTACCACTGTAAATGAAGTCCTGTAATTTTGGCTCAAGTTCGAGGACTCAGTCAGTGTGTCCCAGTCTCTTGCTATAATATTATGTAATCAGCGTTCGAGTGTAGCTCTTCATGCTTCGCCAAGCCCCCTGAACTTTTTCCTTGGCCCTCCTCAGCCCCCCTCAGTCCCCAGCCCCCCCCTCCCCAGTCCCCCCATCGGAAGAATTCTGGCGCCGCCACTGAGCTGCTATCTTTCTACAAACTTACCTCACTCTTCTCTTTGTGCCTCCGCTCTACTGGCTACGTTGTTTTAATGTTATTATTATTAATTACATGTAATTGAAGTAGCATGGTAAGAGTACACGCACTATTACCACCCTGCGGTGGCCCCAGAGTTATAGAGGGCAAGATATAAGGGCAGCAACGCAATCACAACAATCAAATTATTAACAAAGTAAATCATTAACACACACCAACAACAAAAATACATAGAATACATAAAAAGCTGCGATGAACGCATACAAATGCGCAAGAGTGTAGATTTGTGTCGAGACTCGCAGGGGGATGACAGTCATCATGCATTAATGTTTAAAAGTTGACTCAGTTGGTCAATTACATGCGACCCGCAACTATTTTATATCCAGTCAATTATAACACACACTTACCTGAATAAAAAGCTTATTGCATATAATTGCATACACACACTTGTGTACTTTATACTTTTTCCTATGCTGATTTTGATGATAATATAAGCAATGAGGTGAATTCAACAGAATTATCGGGGGATAAAATTGAATATTCATACCCCCAGCCAATTTGACGGGGGTATATATACCCCCATACCCCCAGGATCTACGCCCATGCAAATATGTGCTCTACACCAGACATGCTGTTGATGCTGACATGCCTGTCATCTATACACTACAGAGCAACACTGGCTAGAACAGCACCAACGCCAGCTAGACTAGAACGACTAGCTGAGGTGATGTTGTGCGGGACCTGGCTGAGGTGATGTTGTGTGGGACCTGGCTGGATGTTCACGTGAGGAGAATAACTGTTTTCAGCCCTGGTGAAAATATGATAAATGATACCATCACATCTAACCCCGTTACTGAGACATCATCATCAATGGAACACCAGAACGATACATGCAGCTTGGTCAAGAATTGGTTGAAGAAACACTGAACCAGGGAGGACTAAACTGGATCAATGTGTCACCTCAGGTGAAAATATGCATGTGGTGACAACTATCCCGCATGCAGTTGTCACTAACTGAAATATTTTCATCTAATTGGTGTGAATCAGTGGTTCCCAACATGTAATACCAGGGGTGTAGATTTGTGTCGAGGCTCGGGGGGATGACAGCCATCATGCATTAGTGTTCAAAATTGACTCAGTTGGTCAATTACATGGGGGCGTCAACCATTTTCGGCCTAGTCAATTACAACACATATACCTCAATGAAAAGTATATTGCATAAATTTTACTTTTCACATATTTATAATTGTTAACATTTTTCGTGTATTGTTATTTTCTTGCTATGCTGATTTTGATGATAATATACCCAATAAACTGAACTCAGCAGAATTATCGGGTTGTACAATTGCATATGCATAGCCCCAGCCAATTTGACAATTTGATATAGTCCCAGGATCTACGTCCATGTGTGATACACGAACTCTTTCGGCATGAAGAACAACGACACCAGGTCATGATTTCTGATGTGTTGTGAGTAAAGTAATGTCCCTCATTGACCAGCTGGTGGAGAAGAAGCAGATACACTACTCTCATTGAGTTGTTTTTTCAGTTGATTTATGTCTTCTACTTGTACAATTATGTAAATATAGTGATATCTGATAGAACTGAGTTTCTCTGGAACCAGGTGGTACTGGCGGCGACTGTAAGTAACCTCCAAGTGGTACTCGATCTCAAAAAGTTTGGAAACCACTGGTTTAAATCTTGCTTCACCTCTTTCATGAGGAAGAATGAAAGTTGACTGAACAGATGTGATATTTTTGATGACAATTAATTAATAAAATGCAGTAATATTTGACACTTAATATCCACCGATTACACTGAATATCCACCGTTCACAATACACCATTCACACAACACAATAACACCACTTCTTTACACCGCTGACACACACTGTCCACCGCTCATATTACCTGTTACATACACCTCTTTTCCACACTTCAACGACACACACGCACAAACACACACACACATGATCATTCACACTAACACAATGATCAATTACAACTGCCAAATACAGACAGGAATCCATATATACATATACATATACCTGAGCACATAACGAAATAGATATATGAGTGGATATATGGATGATAAGGATAGATAGATGATAAGGATGGATAGATGGGATGAGATGAGACAAGATGTGTGTGTGCGTCAGTGTGTGTGTGTGTGTGTGTGTATGTATGAGTGTGTGTAGGTGTGTGTATGTGTGTAGGTGTGTGTATGTGTGTGTATGCGTGTGTGTATGTAAGTTTTGATTGAGGCACATTTGGAATGTAGAATGTATCATTGAATGTATCGCCGGACCTGCGGTGTGCCAGCCGGGGCCGTGAGGCTTTGCCCATGCATAAATTCACGCGAACAGTAGCCTTTCCACTGCTGTGTTCAAATGCGTAAATTCATATTTTTATATATCATTGAGGAGAATATAGATGTGATATATAGATGGGGCGACCGCAGGGTGGTAATAGTGCTTGTCATGTCTTGTCAGGCACTGCACACGCCTGTAATTAATAATGATAAATATATTAAAACAAAATATAATGAAATTATTATTATTATTTATTATTATTATTATAATTATTAATTAAAATATTCATCATTATATGTTACATTAATCAATATTAATGTAATATCATTACAAATGTATAATATTGTTATTATTATTATTATTATTAGTATTATAAGCTCATGGCAGTGATAAAAATGCACAATCGCAGACACACAGTATATTGTGTATGTGTGTGTGTGTGTGTGTGTGTGTGTGTATGTGTGTGTGTGTGTGTGTGTGTGTGTGTGTGTGTGCAGTGTCTGGTGCATGATTTACTTGTCCTTGGTTTCCATGGCAACAAACAACAACACTGACAGCTGCCCGTCCAATTGTTGTGTATGTTGGTGTGCATTTTTGTGTGTACGTGTACGTGTGAGTGTATTTGTGTGTATGTGTGTATGTATATGTGAGTATTCGTGTGTATGTGCGTGTGTACGTGTGTGTGTGTGTGTGTGTGTGTTCATACTTGGGTGCTGAAAGCAGTGTATTAAGGCAATGAGTGACATATTGTAGACAGAACAGTCAGGTAATAAAACACAGCCCAAAATACACCAAACTAGAATATCAGCTAGCATCCGACACTGTATTACAGTAAAATACAATGTATTACTGTTAATTACAGTAAATTACACTATATTACTGTTTATTACAGTAAATTACACTATATTACTGTTTATTACAGTAAATTACACTATATTACTGTTAATTACAGTAAATTACACTGTATTACTGTTTATTACAGTAAATTACACTATATTACTGTTAATTACTGTAAATTACACTATATTACTGTTAATTACAGTAAATTACACTATATTACTGTTAATTACAGTAAATTACACTATATTACCTTTTATTACTGTAAATTACACTATATTACTGTTTATTACTGTAAATTACACTGTATTACTGTTTATTACAGTAAATTACACTATATTACTGTTAATTACAGTAAATTACACTGTATTACTGTTTATTACAGTAAATTACACTATATTACTGTTAATTACTGTAAATTACACTATATTACTGTTAATTACAGTAAATTACACTATATTACTGTTAATTACAGTGAATTAAATTGTATTACTGTTAATTACAGTAAATTACACTGTATTACTGTTGATTACAGTGAATTACACTATATTACTGTTTATTACTGTAAATTACACTATATTACTGTTTATTACTGTAAATTACACTATATTACTGTTTATTACTGTAAATTACACTATATTACTGTTTATTACTGTAAATTACACTATATTACTGTTTATTACAGTAAATTACACTATATTACCTTTTATTACAGTAAATTACACTATATTACCTTTTATTACAGTAAATTACACTGTATTACTGTTAATTACAGTAAATTACACTGTATTACTGTTGATTACAGTAAATTGCACTATATTACTGTTTATTACTGTAAATTACACTATATTACTGTTTATTACTGTAAATTACACTATATTACTGTTTATTACTGTAAATTACACTATATTACTGTTTATTACTGTAAATTACACTATATTACTGTTTATTACAGTAAATTACACTATATTACCTTTTATTACAGTAAATTACACTATATTACCTTTTATTACAGTAAATTACACTGTATTACTGTTAATTACAGTAAATTACACTGTATTACTGTTTATTACTGTAAATTACACTATATTACTGTTTATTACAGTAAATTACTGTTCATTACTGAATTATGTATTCATAACAATAAGGTGTGTGTGTGTGTACGGGTTTGTATACATGTGTGTGTATGTGTGTGTGTGTGTATGTGTGTGCGTGTGTGTGCATGTTTGACGGCTAACATAATCACACCATGTCACGCATGTTACATTTTGAGCGACATAATCGCACCTATATTATTACCCACCTATATTATTAATAACATGGTTATTATTTGAGCTCTGCTTGAGTTACATGTCACTGGAAATGTGTGGGAAAATAACTCATATTCTCGTGTTATTAATAAAACCTACAGTTTGTATTAAAACTGTCACATGGCAGTATGGCAGTAAGATCTTGTTTTCAGGTGCATTTCACGATATTCTCCTACTGGTAGTGTGATAAGTTTTTATCAAGACGCAGCAGATGCGGTCGGGTGGTGGATTTATAGCAGAATTTCGGCCAACACTCATCACATAATGGTCGCGTGATTAGCTGGCATCAGGTGATTGCATGATGACGTCATCAGGGAATACTGCCTGAGTCTGTGACGTCACTGATAATGGGACAGCAGCGTTGTCATGGAAACGCTTCTATCATAAATAACACCAAACTGAACACTGGCGCAGCGAGCAAACACGCCGAACATAGACAACTTTTCCCCGCTGAATTTCAGCTCAGGTCAAATCAAGGTTAATTGGCGCGTGCATGTGAGTGGTGGCGGTGAAAGAGCCGATGCCAAGTTTGCACATGCAATCGAGATGAACTCATCTCGCACAATATGTGCAATCTAGCAGCTCTTGCAACGGAGCGGTCGAGCTTTACATCAAGTGAGAATGAACAACTCTTGACTGTGTATGCGCACAAATTGGCACGTTGCAATGTCACCTCCACACATTCACTACACGCTCAGGCATCGACAACACTCAACCACTGAATCAACTGGCGATCAACCGGAATTGAACAATTTCCGGCAACGCAGTGAAGATGCAATGCAACGAGAATGTGTGAGCAATTGACAGAAGCACAATTTCCGATTGCTTCTAGGCAAATTTCAGCAGGTGAATTGTGAACCGGTACATCGAGAAATGATATTGAGAATCAGAACAGCGGCTATGTGAAGGAATATGTGAAGGAATATGTGAAGGAATCTATGAAGGAGGCATGTGCATGTAAATTCTTGCAATACTAAAATGATCTTTATAGCAGAAAGTTTTATCAAAACCGGGAAAACTGCTATATAATGGGAATTTGCTGTTATTATGATAATATAAATTAATTGAATTATGTTTATGTTAAAATAGTGAACATGTGTTAAAAGAAACGCAGCACAGCAGTAATTTCATCAACTCGATGTGTAAAAATGATCAATTAACTCCAGTAAAACTGTGCTGATAAAACTAAAAAATGCAATTTGTCATGCATGCGTCATGTTGATGAATGATTGTCAGTGTTGGTTTAATATAACCGACACTTAACAGTATCAGTCATGAGTACAGCACTGACAGTGTGTGTGTGTGTGTGTGTGTGTGTGTGTGTGTGTGTGTGTGTGTGTGTTTGTGTGTGTGTGTGTGTGTGTGTCAGTACATACAAACATTGTGCCACTCACTAGCTGTCTAGCCACTGAATCCAGCCACGTACGCCCGCATGTACAGTAATCGATAAAGTTAATTTCTGTGTGACGATTGCCTTGGTGCCCACAAACACACACAAACATGCACACAAACATGCACACAAGCACGAACACCAGCTGGACAGTGGTGTTGTTGTTGGCATTGTTGATTGTCCGTGGTTGAGCTCACCAGTTGCTGACTGACTGATACACTGACCGATATCTCTCTCTACTGTCTCACTCAATTGTTCAGTATTTTGTGATATGATTCATCATGTTGTGTAGTATCAACTGTAACATCTACAACGTGTATGTTATTTCCGAGTGACAGCCTAGTCAAATGTCCTCAGGTAAGCTCACCTTTCTCATATTTTCCCAGAAAGAAATGTATAAAACTTGCAATTATGTTGTTGTACATGTTTTATATAGATTACATGTTCTTGTACAGAAATAATATTTTATTAAAAATACTTTCTTTGTATAAAATTACTTGTTTTTGCACTGAAATACATCGTTTTGTACAAAACCACATATTTTTAACAAAAACTTCCATGTTTTTGTACAGAACCACATGATTTTGTGTATAGACCTACACTTTTTTTATAGAACAATATATTCTTGTGCTTACATATAAAATGCAAGGCTTATTTTGCCAGTACATTTGAAATAAAGAATCGCAGTTTTGTGTTTTTGAAATTGTACAGTAGATTTGTTCGTGATGTACATCACTCAAACATTGTATTCAGCGCTAGTACGTTCAGATGGATGAATATCACATCTTTCAATCAGTGACAATTCTTCCTCCATTCTCTCTCTCTTTCTTTCTTCCTTTCTGTCTGTCTGTGTTGTCAATGCGCCTGTTATTTGCCACTTACTTGCTTCCTTATTTTCCGTTTTTCATCCGCTTTGGATTGTATGTTTCTTTTTTCTCTTATTTTTTGATATTACAATCGTTTCGAATTGTATTTTTTTCTATTGTTATTCTTATTGTGTCCACGTATATGTTTGCCTGGTGCTGTCATTGGTAATTCACTGATTCTGGTCGTTCAGTTGTCTTGATACTCGCTGTAGCGCCAATGCTAGCATTCCATGTATTGTTGGAAGTTATATTAAAAATATAGAAATACAAGCGACGTATAAATTAGCTTTTTATACACTATTCATATTGCACAAATCTATTTTAAGTTTCCTATAAAAAATCCAAGAAAAAATTATAAAACATAGGCAAGAAAATATAAATTTTCACAGAAATAATCGCACCCCTAGAAACTAGACTAATCGCACCCCTAGGAACCAGGCTCATCCCCCTAGGAACCAGGCTCAGCCCCCTAGGAGATGCGGGCCATGGTTTAAGTGTACATGCAACTAAATGTACATGTACCAAAGTACATTGATATTTGACAGTGAGAATGAGGACAATGTGTTGCTAATGCATTTCTGTCAATCACCACATTAATAATGCACCAATATATGCAGTCGATTATGCAGTTTGTATTCGTGTTGCTATCAACAAAGCAAGTGTGACGTCAGTTGATGATTATTAATTCATTATGCATGTGTGTGTGTGCTTGTGTGTGTGTGTGTGTGTGTGTGTGTGTGTTTGTGTGTTTGTGTGTGTGTGTGTGTGTGTGTGTGTGTGTGTGAGTGTGTGCGTGCCGTGGTTCATATACATACACACAAAAACACTCATGCACAAACACATGCATTTATGTGTATATGTATACATATATATTTGGTTGAGTTATATTTTAATTTCGATAAGTGTATGTTTCCATGGAGTGTGTGTTTGTGTGTTTATGTGTCGATTGTATGAGGTCATTGTCAGTATAATGATATATTGTTAACAGCTATTGCTTATCACCTTACATTGGTCATTATAGCAGGTGCTTGGTGGTATATGTCACGAGCATAGTACTTCTTATATTACCACCGATAATTATCCGTGGTAGCTGATAATTAAGATATAAGCTGCAAACTATAATTAGCAGCTAAAACATTGTCATTGTCAATATATACTGACTTATCTTAATATCGGATAGAACGGTTAGGGCTATGTTGCTAAGCTGAGTATGAGAGCATTACGTGTGCAGGAAGACGTGTGTTTGACGTGAGACATCCGCCTGATCGTATGGGAACAATGAACGATAATCCAGGCTTCGACATGGAATCCAGGGACCCAAACAACCTCAACCTGCACCTCCAGGTATCTCAACACTTTCTCACACAATCTCAATACACACAAACATACATACTCACAAGCACACACACACACAGACACACACGCATACTCACAAACACACGTACAATTATTGAATTTTATTTAAATATATCTTGCATGTGCGTAATTATGTATGTGAATATGTGAATATGTGTGTATGTGAATATGTATATGAATTTATGTGTATGTGTGTATATATATGTACATGTGTGTACCTGTGCGTATACGTCTGTGTGTGTGTGTGTGCGTGTGTGTGTGTGTGTGTGTGTGTGTGTGTATGTGACGTGTTGTACAGGTGATGTGGGATGATGTTATTGGAGAGCCGGAGGGTATTCGCAGTGGAGATTGCACGTGGTCCACCTCATATAAATGTTTCCGTGGCACCAAGCACTGTTGTTACCGTTTTCTCGCCTGTCTGCTGGGACCGTTCCTGGCCTGCTGTCTAGGATGCCAGTTTGCCTGTCTCGCTTTTCAGGTGCCTCACTCTCTCTCTCTCTCACTCTCTCACTCTCTCTGCTTTGATTGCAGTGATTGGCGAGTGCACATTGAGAACATGAGACAATGCATAAGCACGTTGTTGCAAGCTTTTGTGCGCTCAGACAATCTCAAACAATAACATGTTGATGAATGTGTTGATGAATGTGTTGATGAATGTATTGATGAATGTATTGATGAATGTATTGATGAATGTATTGATGAATGTGTTGATGAATGTGTTGATGAATGTGTTGATGAATGTGTTGATGAATGTATTGATGAATGCATTGATGAATGTGTTGATGAATGTATTGATGAATGTATTGATGAATGTATTGATGAATGTATTGATGAATGTATTGATGAATGTATTGATGAATGTGTTGATGAATGTATTGATGAATGTATTGATGAATGTGTTGATGAATGTGTTGATGAATGTGTTGATGAATGTGTTAATGAATGTGTTGATGAATGTATTGATGAATGTATTGATGAATGTGTTGATGAATGTGTTGATGAATGTATTGATGAATGTGTTGATGAATGTGTTGATGAATGTGTTGATGAATGTGTTGATGAATGTATTGATGAATGTGTTGATGAATGAGTTGATGAATGTATTGATGAATGTATTGATGAATGTGTTGATGAATGTATTGATGAATGTGTTGATTAATGTGTTGATGAATGTGTTGATGAATGTATTGATGAATGTGTTGATGAATGTATTGATGAATGTATTGATGAATGTATTGATGAATGTTTAGATGAATGTGTTGATGAATGTGTTGATTAATGTATTGATGAATGTGTTGATGAATGTGTTGATGAATGTATTGATGAATGTGTTGATGAATGTGTTGATGAATGAGTTGATGAATGTATTGATGAATGAGTTGATGAATGTATTGATGAATGTATTGATGAATGTGTTGATGAATGTATTGATGAATGTGTTGATGAATGAGTTGATGAATGTATTGATGAATGTATTGATGAATGTGTTGATGAATGTATTGATGAATGTGTTGATTAATGTGTTGATGAATGTATTGATGAATGTGTTGATGAATGTATTGATGAATGTGTTGATGAATGTGTTGATGAATGAGTTGATGAATGTATTGATGAATGTATTGATGAATGTGTTGATGAATGTATTGATGAATGTGTTGATGAATGTGTTGATGAATGTATTGATGAATGTCTCGTTCAGAGCCATAGCAGCCGCTGCCCCCTCGAGCTCACTCACCGGAAGACCAGGAATGTTGAGGGGCCTCGTTGCCTCTCACAAGATATTATAATTTGTCATGAAGTAAAGCAAAAAAGTCTCCAGCTTAATGAAGACAGAGGAGTTGCTCGTAACTGCATTTTCCCAAAGTGAGACATCTAATGACATAATGATCACATGTATTGCCTTCGAGCATGGGGTTATAAGACCTCGCTACGACTCTGCTCTCATCTTAACTGGTCATAACATTATATCCGCTCTGCACTTGTGTTTGTGTGTGTGTGTGTGTTAGTGTGTGTTAGTGTGTGTGCGTGTGTGTGTGTGTGTGTGTTAGTGTATGTGTCCGTGCGTGTGTATGTGTGTGTGTGTGTGAGAGTGTGTGTGTTAGTGTGTGTGTGTGAGTATGTGTGTTAGTGTGTGTGTGTGTGTGTGTGTGTGTGTGTGTGTGAGTGTGTGGGTGTGTGTTAGTGTGTATGTGTGTGTGTGTGTAAGGGTGTGTGTGTGTGGGTGGGTGTGTGTGAGTGTGTGTGGGTGCGTGAGGGTGTGAGTGTGTGTGGGTGTGTATGTGTGTATATGTGGGTGGGTGTGTGGGTGTATGTGTGTGTATGTGTGCGTGAGTGTGGGTGTGTGTGCGAGAGTGTCTGCTGGTGTGTGGGTGTGTGTGTGGGTGTGTGTGGGTGTGGGTGTGTGTGAGTGCGTGCCGGCATCAATAATAAATCGACTGAATGCAAGCTAATCATCATTGAGTCCGCAGGGAAATTGTCGCCAAAATACTGGCTGAAATGGCGTGAGACATTTTACGACGCCACAAAAAACCTGCTGTCGTTGAGAATACGCATTCGACAGAGACCTGAGCCACCATTCTCGACGTAATTGACGCTGCGCCATTGATCGCTCTACTGCGCCACAACTAGCACGTGCGGATGTGAGGCAGTGCAAGGCTGATGTGTTGTATTCATCAAGCACTTCCTTCACAAACAACTCCTTCGCCAGTGACGTCATCGCTTATCTCGCTCACGCGTGCATTACGCCATTTCTGCGACGTTTCAGCGCAGCAGGCAGATTACTGTGAGATGGACGACTTTGACCGGCAATAATGTCCACAACGAAACTCTAACTCAACATAACATAACATAACATAACATAACATAACCTGATCACTAGCACACTGATGAGGATGACAATTGTCATGTCACCCACAGTACCTACACAGCTTGTGCATAAGAGCTGTAGTTTCTTGTAAGTCTGTCAGTGCATGTATGTAATTATGTGCACAACGCAAAATATTCGAGGAATTTGCGCGTGCCAGGAGCATCAGTTGATACACAAGCAGTCAGCTGTTCATCTGGACGCGTTTTCGTGACAGATCATGTGTTGTTGTGAGGATAGTTGAGACAGCGAGGGTCACTGCTGTAGACGGGTGGTTGTGACGCAGTTGAGGACCACTCGGGGACCTTGGCGTGTTCTTCCATCTGCCACCATACTGCTCGCTGCCATTGTATGCTAACTAGATCATGAGATCAGCTCTGGAGACAAGATGAGCGTGCGCGTTCACCTGTGCTGCTTATGATAACTCGGCGAAAAACAAAGCACACACACACACACAAACACACTGACACGAAGTGACATAAGTGAGTCGTTCACTCATTTCTTGTGGCGCTTTGTCACGCGCCAGACTGGCTCAGTGGTGAGTGACGACGTCGTGGGAGGCGAGCCTGATAACACCCGGCTGTGATCGCCTTGACACTGAACAATGAACCAGTGAACACGCAGCAATGGTATCAGGGAAGATTATGCCAGGTAACAGACGTGTCCAGCTTGAAAGTGTCTGATCAAAATACCAGCTCAGCTTGCCCCAACATCACGGCAAAGTTGGTGATTGAAGGAACACCTCGAGACATCCCATTTTTCCTTCATCTCATTTGATGAGGAGGCAGCATAACTTGAAATTGTACAGAAGTGGCAACAGTCATCCTGTAATCTAGCAGACTCATTTTCGACCTCATCAATGACGCTATCAACAAGCACTTGTGTGTGTGTGTGTGTGTGTGTGTGTGTGTTTGTGTGTGTGTGTGTGTGTGTGTGTGTGTGTGTGTGTGTGCAAGCTCAACATGGTCATACAACAAGCTAGTGACAGCGGTAACATGGCCACCAATGAAACCGGCAGCTCGGAGCGAGGACAAAGCTAAACATGACCACATTATTCATTCATTATTATGCTTTTGAACTACTTCTATAATCTCTTACTTTTCAAACTCTCTTGCGCCCTACATCTCTTGGAAATAGTGCTTGCACTGTTCCCATGCTACTGGATCTGCCTGTGACCATTATAGTCATTAATCATAATAATCATAATAATCAATCAAAATAATAATCATTATAGCTGAGACCAGAGGCTCAGGTGAACAAAACTCACGTGCGTCTGATTCAGTGAGCCTCCTTCTTCTCGGTCAGACCAGGATGCGTGATTTATTCACTACTGTGAGTGGCTTGATTGCGTATTGGTGCAATGATTTGATATCAGTAATACATGAATAACAGTGTGTGTGTGTGTGTGTGGATGTGATTGCAGAATATCTGGTGTAGCACTCCCTGTCTGCGTCAGTGCAAGATCAACTGCAATTTCATCCGGTCGCTCAACACAATTTGCAACGCCGCATTCTGTGCTCCGTGCTACGACGTATGTGGCATGATGTTTCAGCGCATCAAGGTACGACACGGACACTTGAGCGAGGAAGATGGCAAGGACACGGACCCTCTGGTCGTTTAACCAGCCACTGCTAGCCATTGAGCTGTATATCTGACCGACTAGAAGCTGCGAGAAACAACAATGATCTCATCTCATTTACGTCCATGCACGATTATTCGTACCGTATCACCATTCCACGCATATATTTGAGAATATGTGTGTTTTTGTGTGTTTTTGCTTGAAAATTATACTTTTCAATGATCTTTTTACATTATTCCGTTTGAAAATAGAAATATTGCATATTTAGCTATTTGACTTATTCTACTTGATATGAATGACAGCATAGGCTTGCATAGCGTAGATTCTAGCTTTTCAATTTTCATATTTATAAATATATTATTGTGATATATTCGTCAATTAAGCTCTGGTCTGTATGTCAGTGTTTAACAGTGCTGGCTCACGTGCATATCACCAGCTGCACTTCTCATCAATATTACCAACAATTAAACACAATAAAGTGGTAGACGCTCCTCAGCAGCTGCGGTTGTATGAGGAAGTATTATGGCGTTGCTAGCAGCATCATTGCTGCAAGATTTTATCCATTGTCAACTCTAGTTAGCAGTTGTTCATTATTCTTATCTGCACGTGAACTATTGAGAATATAGCTTGTGTTTTGCTGAGTGTATTGAAGGCGATACTAGAACTTTTATTGCATCATAAGAATATATTTCACTTTTGAAATGTTCGTATTTCTCACGTTTGCGTGTGTGTGTGTGTATGTGTGTGAGTGCGTTGATGGAAATAAATACTCGTAATGAAAGTTGTACTTTTATGATCGATCACATTTTCTTGGAGGTTTTGTGCGAAAGCAAATAAGTCATGACTGATGATTACTGAATGAGAATGACTACAAAATGTTCGCTTGATGGTGCACAAGAAACAAGCAATTAATAACTTTATTTAAACGCTCAGTATAATTTTAGCGTTAATATATTATTTTGCACTATAATGTGTATATACACTCCCTTCTTTCACTAAGATATATTTCAGTATTTTTCTATAGTTTCAAGTGAGCATAATTTGCATTACTAGCTATTATGTTGGACAAGGTGTTAAATACTCAATTATTTTGATTAATCTAATGTGCCTTGTTATGGGTGTATTATACATGTAAATAGCTTGATTGATTGATATGATCAAGTGCATATTACGGTGATTTACACGTTCAGTTGAATGTGTTGACCGAATTTGATAGTTGTTTGGACAGCAGTCGGTCATGGAAAATGTTCTCATTCGCCACACAGACGGCATCAGTGAGTACAACATAGTGACGAACTTGACGCACGGTGATCTTGACCTTTCTCTGCAGGGACAAGAGCGAGGCTCAATGAGGAGACACAGTTATAAGCTGGATTTTGATAAAAATAAAAGCTGCACTTGTACTGAGAAATATGCCGTCTTATTGTAGATGTTGGACAGTGTTTTCACTGGCACGTGTTTCCTTTCGTCCTCATGCTGTATCCATCATTTATTTTAGAGAACAGGTTCATCGAGTGTAATGAGTTACAACCTGTTCCTGTTGCGCTCATTAAGCTCATATCTCGACAACTACATAAACGGTCTCATTGCCATCTCTGGAACTAACTATATTTGCGCTTGCTGCACAAAACACAAAACAACAGGGTTTCCATATAAGGAAATCATGCTCTTCCATGTCTATTAGGACACCACAATACTTCCTTCCTGGGTTACTTTTGACAATAGGTAAGTATTGCTTTCATGTGATGATGCCCTTCAATTGTGTCCTCACTGGAAGAAGTATTGGCTTCCAAAAAGGATGGATTGTGATTTGTAACTGAACCAGGTGGAAATGTCAAAGATGAAGGTATCATTTGCAACCACGTGCAACTTGGACGCAGGGTGAACTGCAGTCGAGTATTGTTGGAGCACACAACTGAGTCATCAACTTGATCCAAGCCCTCATCACGTCATAATTACTGCTTCCACCTTACAGTCATCAAATCTCACAACCTTCACAACAAGCACCGCTCGTAGGGAATATAACGTGTCAGTGAGTTTGTGTGGAATAAAGTGATTGCCAAGTGACGAACTAAAAATCGGTCAGAACAGGGCAAATGTGCGTTAAATGTTAAAAGTTGAAGGCCTCAAATGGCAGCTGCTACACGGGAAGAAACCGAAGCTTATGAACACACAGGTGTGCCCCGTTCAGCTCACTGCCACCGCAGAACCAACCCTCTCCACGCTATGACGCCACAAGGACGTAAGACGTATTAGAGAGGGCCACCCCAGAATGCATGACACAACACATGACTGATATCTGGTACCATTTACTGCAATGTGGACAGGAACTGTTGGATTATAGAATTTGCGTAATGAAATTCTCCTCCTCTTGTGAGGCGTGTGTGTTACCACTACACCACGGAGTTCAACGAGTTACTAGTGACTTGCTGTGGCATATAATTTGACGTAACAACTGAATTTATCGGATTTCTCAGTGCTGTAATGGAATTTACATTAAATTTTAGCATTAAAAAAGGCAGGAAGTTGTTCACACAGAGAAGTATATTTGATGCACTTATTATAGCGTGTCAAATTGTGCACACGATTGCTGGCGTTTTATAATGTGCTGTGCGGTACATTTACAATAACGACACCGTATCTTCAAGCGAATACATTATGCAATATGTGTTTAATGTAGCAACACGTTCCGTGTTCAGATGAAAAATATGATAAATGATTATGCAAACATTTAACATAAAAATATCAGCATAATTTCATATATTAATTACATTTTTACACACAGATTGAATATTTGAGTTTACACAAATTGAATTAAACATCAGAGAAGCGGTGGACCCATGCAAACACAATCGCGTGCAACAAACACTCGCAAACTCTCAGTACATTGCAGTACATTACAGTACATTACAGTACATTACAGTACATTACAGTACATTACAGTACATTACAGTACATTACAGTACATTACAGTACATTACAGTACATTACGGTACATTACAGTACATTACAGTACATTACAGTACATTACAGTACATTACAGTACATTACAGTACATTACAGTACATTACAGTACATTACAGTACATTACAGTACATTACAGTACATTACAGTACATTACAGTACATTACAGTACATTGCAGTACATTACAGTACATTACAGTACATTACAGTACATTACAGTACATTACAGTACATTACAGTACATTACAGTACGTTACAGTACATTACAGTACATTACAGTACATTACAGTACATTACAGTACATTACAGTACATTACAGTACATTACAGTACATTACAGTACATTACAGTACATTACAGTACATTACAGTACATTCCAGTACATTCCAGTACATTCCAGTACATTACAGTCCATTACAGTCCATTACAGTCCATTACAGTACATTACAGTACATTACAGTACATTACAGTACATTACAGTACATTACAGTACATTACAGTACATTACAGTACATTACAGTACATTACAGTGCAACAATGCACAGTAAATAACCCGTGTGTTCATAACTGAATGAGACCTGACAACACTACATTTGTTCATGCAATTTCATGATAAAATAGCGCGTTTAATGTCGTGCAAAATCATCAAACTGCATGTTTGCACTCAAAAACGCTGGTTCATTTAGATCAGTGGTTCTCAACCTTTTTTCTCACTGATTCCCCACTTCTTAATGAGCCATCTCTTCATTTTCCACACAACAGCGCTGATAAATGAAATAAATTCAGTTGTTACATCGAAGTAAATGTCAAGATATCATTAGAAACAAAAATGAAGATTTTTAATTGATAAAAACACACATAGTTGTCCTGTTCTGTCCAATCTTTAGCTTATCATTTGGCAACTCTTTCATTCCCCACCAGTGGGGAATTCCCCACAGGTTGAGAACCACTGATTCATATTTATAGTTAAAAATCGGCTGAATCGACACTTTCAAATGGCCTGCGGGAGTTTTGCGAGTAGAACTGTGAGAACCAGCGCCGGTACTTGCCAATCGAACTGTCCTCCTTCACCAGACACGGACGCACCAAATGGTTCTTCTGGTTCCAAATCCTCACGTCACGCTCAAACTGCACCGCAAACACAAACACATTATTTTCATTATTTTAACCATAGCAACCCAAATTTAATTGAAAGAATTATGTTAGCTAAACAAGCTATGATTAAGGCAAAAATTTGTAAAATTTAATCAAAGTGAGGTCATAAGTTCCAGCGTGGAGCTAAGCCCAAGAAATATACATAACATCTACACAGACACGCAAACAGTACACGCACATGCTACGACATACCTGCCAATATTTCCTCAACACGACACAAAGTAACACTAACCCACACTCACACGCACTATCATACTGTGTTATTGCCATGACAAACACACACTCACACAAGCATGACCCAGACACAAACTGACACACACACACACACACACATGACCCAGACAGGGACACACACACACACATGACCCAGACAGGGACACACACACACACATGACCCAGACAGGGACACAGTGTCAACCTGGCAGCCAATCAGCAGTGAGCTGGTCATGACGTCATCGCCGCAGGACATGCACACACACGCACATACACGCGTGCATACAGTAGCAGGTATACACTGTCATTGAAGTGGAAGTGTTAGGTCATTATGAAATTCCCGAGAGTGGAAACAATGAAAAACTTGAAATAATTATAACTCTTCCTTATCTTACAAGCAGTCAATCAGTGTGTTGTTTCTGAAGTCAATTTGATCAACTCAAACGCTCCTTTACTCGTCACTAAACACAGAAGCCTACACCCAACAAGTCTTCTCAGAGCCGTAGCAACCGCCCCCCGTACCCCCCGGCCGGGGGCCCCGAATGTTGAGGGGCCCCGTTGCTTCACGTATGATATTACAATTTATCATATTTATTACGTATAGGCTTTACCTTTTTGCTCAGATGTTTTCACCTAAGCTTGTATTATGTGATTATGTCTAATAAATAAATTCATTATTTGGTGATTTATTTATAATGGGGGCCCCAAGTGTTGCCTTCGGGGGGCCCCATAATTTCTCGCAACGGCTCTGAGTCTTCCTCACAACAAAACATAGAGAAACATAATAAATCTATAATATAATAAATAAATAATGTCTCAATATGGATAGTATAATTAAATATTCACTGATGCTTCACGAGCATATTCGTGCAAATTCTGGCAAAACAAAAATTCACCTGAATTGACTCAACAAGCAGGTGGAACTTGGCCACAAACACGCCGAGGCCGTAGTATCTGTTCCAGAACACCTTGTGAACAACGCTCTGACGCAGGGCTGCTTGAGGAGTTACCATCTGGATAATGAGGCCGTTTCCCAGCGGCGAGTTGAACTTCATGTACACGAGGCCGGGACCAACCTGATATCAAGAGTGATGTATAAGACAGATAACACTCCAACACACTGTTCTGATCTACTGCCAAGAACAAATTTAAAATATGCTCAACGAGATATTATTTCAAAATACTCCAGTTCGGCTTGGTATCAGTTGAGTTGAGTGAATTCACCTCACCAATAAAATAGTTTATCGTGAGCACGCACTAATATTATAAACTCCCTAATTTGAAATAAAAAACTAAATGCAGCAAGAGTGTCGTGAGGATAAGCGTGAAGGCAGTGGGTTATGATAGTCAAGCCAGTGTGGTACCTGTTGCACATGTACACTACTGGAGTACAGCTGAAGACGGTTGAAGGCGCGGAATGTGGTCTCAATGTGCAGATGAGCCCGGTGCTGCTCACTGGAACAGGCAGTCCAGCAGGCCGACCACGTGTGACACAGCCAACTGCTGGCCAGATTGAGCTGTCGCATCCACCATCCTCCGCAACTCTCATTCACCGAGTTACCAGCCACAAAGATCCTCTGGTGGATGGCGGCCAGGTGGGCTGGGTCAGCTCCGTTCTCGGGCAAGTCCTGCAGGCATCATTGAGCGCACATCACCGATCAATTACATATTTCACACGCGAAAAATACCGCCGCCACAACACACATTCACACTGCTATCAGTGGTGAATCCAGACTGCAATTTTGGGAGGGATGAATATATTTGGGAGGGCTGAATTAATGGTGGGGGGCAGAATCTTGGGGGCGATCAGTCGTGTACATGCATCACTATGCAACGTCTTTGCCATAATGCTTATATCAATAAATTCTACAAATAAGTATTTTTCTTGACCTATTTTAGTGAATCTCTTGGTTATGACGAGTTGATGGAAACATTGGGGGGGGGTTCAGCCCCTGAGCCTCCCCCCTTAGATCCGCTAGTGACTGCTAATTTTCCGCGGTCCAACGCCATTTCTGTGCCAGCTTGTACACACTCTCACAGTCACACACGCTCGCATATACACCTGAATATGAGCGGCGACCGTGTGCTGAGATTGTCCGCAGTAGAGGAGGTGCTGACTGGTGATACCTGCTTGCTCCGGGGGCCACCAGTGAGGAGGCTCTCCCTCGGCATGGTGCCACAGGTGAATGGTACCGTTGGTCTCGTGCACGGGCCACGAGGTCACACCGAACTTGCCCACACTCTCTGACACGGCCGCAGCATAATAAGCACGCACAAAATGTTCTCATCGACCGCTCTCTTAAAAAAGTTATATTTTATGAACAAGCTCGTTTGTTTTTAATGTAAAACAATCAATCTTTATCCATAATATAAATATATTCCGTACAAGAACTGATAGTTTAGCGATGTTGTTTGTTGAAAATGGGAGGAATTTTTTAGGAAGGCAGAATGCAGTGTACCTTTACTCTGAGCAGAATAAGGTACACATGCCACTCGTCCACTGGTGCCTTCAAACCTCCAGCGATGAAACGGACACTCAATGCATTCATCTTGAACCACACCCTGGGTCAAACTGGCTCCAAGGTGAGGACAGATACTGTCCAATATATGCACGATTCCTGTCTGCGTGCGAAATATCACCAACTCAAGTCCTGCCAGTCGACAAACACCAACACAACATCGAGCATAGAAGACAAACACCACCACAACATCGAGCATAGAAGACAAACACCAACACAACATAGAAGACAGAAAACTGTTTCGAAACCACTCCTAGCCAGAGCAGTAGCAACCGCCCCGCGAATTCTCGACCTGGGCGAGGGAAATATTGGATATTTCAACATAACATAAAAATATTATATTTATCGAAATAATACGAGAGTTAATTACAAACTGTAAGACCTGGATATATCATGATCATATTGGGGGCTCGGATCTTCTCACAGATTATGAAGCAGAATAAGAACTGGGAGTGAGGGGTGTACATGCCCCCCACCCCATAACTGTCATCATGTAGTGAGTGAATGAATGCAGATATCAGACATTTTGCTCAATTACTAATTTATTTATTATTAATTTGGTTAATTGGTGCTAATGCCATATATCAGATATTCGAGCCCTTTAGACACTCAGTTTTTCATTGCTATATTGCATATGCGCCTGATAATATGGGTACTATTTTGAACAAGCTTAAAAGAATGTTGTATCTGTATGAATGTATGTGTGTTTGTATATTTATGTTTATGAGCGTATATCCGTGTTTATGTGTATGTGTGGGTGTAAATACATATGTATATGTATGTGTGAATGTACGTGTATTTGCGGGTGTTTTGATAACAATATCTTGATTTAAATTATATTCTAGAACGTTTTGTTTTCTCAAGTAAACACGCATTGAAGAAGCCAGACGTGAACAATAAAATCCACTTGCAGATGAATGCATAATGGTGGCATTTTATATTTATGACTTGCAATGGTGCAATGTTGATTTTTGTTTGATATGTCATCATTGTTGTCACAAAGCTGAGGTTGAAAGCCGCGCAGTTGCCATCACGTCACACGCCGTCCATCTTGCATCTTTCTACTTCATCTTGTATTTGTGCTGTGCCACAGAGCTAGACAGAAAGTTCACCCGTTTATTCCAAGATCACGCAGCCCTTCGAATTAGTGACACGATTTTCTCCGTGTTTTCTGGCACGCTTGATCGATCAGCACATTGTTCTGATGTCGCCCTGTTATGCGCACAGAGACAAGCGGTCGTTGAATGCAAGTACACTGAACACGCCAGCAGTGAACGAGACACCCAACTCAGCACTGTCAGCTGTTCTTGCTGACTATCACGCCTTGCCATGACTGCATTCTGTTTACTCACTGTTTGTTTGTGTGAGTGTTTGTTTGTGCGATCGCCGTGTGAGAGCTGGAGAACTGGGCCAGTCGATGTTGAGGCTAGTTGTGAATACGCTGTAGAACGGTGTACGTCATCACAATTATTCCGAGCTAGTCAGTACAAATCGCTGAGTATGTCAATGAATACGGTGTGTGTGTGTGAATGTGGGTGGGTGTGTGTATGTGTCAGAGACAGCTCATCTAAAATACACAACGACAACAACAACAATAATCATAACAATAATATCGGCTGTGACTACAATGGTTTTGACGCAGTGGGTCGACCTAGAAAAGGCAGCATGTGCTAGGCAGCTGGGAGCATTCAACTTGACCCCAGAGGGAGATCACCAGCCTCACCTAGACTATCATGTGTAGTTGCAGCCAGAGTTTTGTCAACCATTCGTGCTTGATTACTTGGATATATGAGATGTTAAACAGATTGTATGGCAGAAAACAGGTCATTTATATTAGCAGTAAAATAATATATAATAATATTTTGCAATTAGCGGATATTTCAGCAATGTGCCTGTGCACAGCCATATACAAGAATATTCCGGACTCAACTGCCAGTACTTACTTCAACAAGTAGTAGATTAATATCGCTTTTTTTCAAAACTCACTTCAAAAATAGTCATGATAATATTATATGATATTATATTATATTATATAATTATTAGATAATCTACCTGATATATGACACCTGAAATCTGAAATCTACCTGATACCTGACATGATATTATATAATTATATGATAATCTACCTGTCTTGAAATATTTGTTTTTTTTCTTTCACGTTTTCCTGCGATGATAACACTGGTCTAAAAGCGAAAACAAAGTTGTTCTGGCATGAAGTTTCAGAACAGATTTTCACTAATTTGAGTGTGCTGAATTCAATTATGTTTTTACATTTTCTCCATCACGTCTCGTTTTATCGCTGTAGGTACCATATTTTCATAAATTTCACGAATTGCGTATTGGTACCGTAGAGATACAGCAAAACGTTGGGTGGAAAAATGAATGGTCTCAACGACAGGCTCTGGTATCTGGGAATAAGAATGTTATCAATGATCCTCTAGTGGATATGACGAACGTTGTCTTTCCTCCCTTGCACTTTAAACTTGGATTGGTGAAACAGATCGTTAGAGCTCTTAATGAAAGTGGAGAATGTATTAGATATATTTATTCAGTTTTCCCTGGTCTTAGTGAGGAGAAGAAAAAGGCTGGAATATTTTATGGACAATAAATTAGAACACTTGTGAGGGATCAGAACTTTATCAAATCGATGAATGAGATAGAAGTGAGAGCTGAAATGTATATTGTTATGTGGTACAGAATTTCTTAGAGAATAAGAATGCGGACAACTACAAAGAGATCGTGGAAAACAACTAATGAGCCTGTGAGATATCGAGTGTCAAATGAGTGTCAATGTCACTATTTACACAGCTATAACAATTTTGCGGAGATCCTTCGGGATGTGAGCGAGGAAAAACGAGAACGACTCCATCAGGACATTAAAACAATGGAAGATCGGTACCAAGGCCGATGGGACTCACATATGATGTCAGATTATTGCTCGAGCTTGATGAGTGACAATCCAGGAGCTGTACATCACTGAATCAGTGAAGAAAATATCATTCAAATAACAAATTTGCCGTTGATATTGTGCCATGTATATTTACATATATACGCATGCATTTTTATGTTTTATATACGAATTTTGAGACTGTATTTCATTTATTGTGCATGAACCTTGTAGCCTTTGTTATACCTTCACTATGGATATGCAAATTGTAATACCAAACTCATTTGCTTTGATCATGACACCTTTGATATATAGGCTGATGAGTAATTTTCATAAACTAGATACTGATATATCTCGAAATCCTGATGTGATAGAAAAAATCTGAGTTCATTTTCGTAATCAGCAGCTCAAATTTAGTCAGAATTTATTTTAAACTCTTTTGCCAGAAAAATCGTGTTGACCAGAGTAATTGTTATATACATTGAGAAACTTCATACAGAAGCCTCACAACATATCATTATGTGTGATTGTCATTTCGTATCATTCTGTGTGATTGTCAGCTTTTGGTGGCAAGACATTACAACATTGATACAACAGACAAAACTCATTTGCCGATCATTCTATATTTGCAGTCAGTGTTTCACTGTGTGTCAGATCGAGTGTTTCACTATCAAGTCTCTTTCATAAATAGTGCAGCAATTTTGCCCCACTGTGGTTTGATTCAATCAGTAACTCCCCATCCTCACTGGGGGATTACCCGCAGTTAAGCAGTCATACTGAAGGGAACCAGGATATCACGTCTACGGACCATTACGCCTACGATTCAGTCCCAGCTCTCTTTCTCTCTCTCGTTTTAGGTGAGGCAAGATTGGGTTAGGTTTGGTTAGTTAGGCTAGGCTAGTTAGGAAACAGAAAGAGAGACGGGGCTAAAGCGTAGGCGTAGTATCTTAACCAGCGTAGCTCCGTACTGACAGACAGACAGACAGACCGACAGACAGACAGACAGACAGACAGACAGAGAGACAAACAGAGAGACAGACAGACAGACAGACAGACAGACAGTTGAGCTAGCCTAGAACATTGAGAGGAGTCACTTGCCTAGAACATTGAGAGGAGCCACTTGGCTGGCGCTCAATTGGTCGCTGTCCATGACGGCGAACCAGCCGTTGGGGAAGGGAGGCGGCATGAGCCCGCGCTTCTGTCTGTCGCGCACCTGGTTCACGTGAGAGGCTCGCTGGCACGGATCATGTGACAGCTTAAAGTGATCCCCTCTCACAACACCGAACGCCTCCAGACCCTAGCGTAAATGTACATTGCAAAATGCACATGCACGGATACACAAGTCAGTTCAATGTTGATATCAAGCTGCCTGTGGCCAGAATATAAGACGTGCGAGTTATAATGAAATAAATTATGTTCCCATACTGATAACTTATTCACATTAACACTGGAATGTATAGCCCGATATGTCGTGAAAATGGTGACATGAAGAACAGAGAGGGTTGGTGTGTGGTCTAGGTGAGCTTGATCTCGTCACTCGCTGACCTTCACTCGATTTGTCGGCACAATATAGACTCGCAGCAGATAGTACGCCGCGTAAATCGGCACCAGCAGTTTGACCAGCAGCCAGCAATGGACCAGTAGCACGGGCTGATCAGTAGATAGCAGCCAGAAGAGACGCACAATGTGCCCACTCAACACTGTCCAGCTGTCACCTCCTCCACACTGGTCGGCATCATCAGACCGCCACATCACACCGTCCTCCATCTCGCCACCTCTCAATGTCATTTCGCCTGAGAAGCAGAGGTATTGTTCTCGATCATGTCACCACTCGATCACGCTCATAACTAGAAAATGTCCAGCCGACATTGTGAGCGAAAGAGTGCCGAACTCTTTGGCCATCGAGACAGGAAGAACCGCCTGTGTGTGTGTCTTGTGTGACGAAATCACCCTCCATTTCGACCTTGTTCCTCTTATTTGTATGTGCTAGTGTCCAGTAGCGGATCCAGAGTGCAATTATAGGAAGGCTGAATGATTTTAGGGGGGCTGAATGATTTTAGGGGGCTGCAATTTTTTCCGTGATATACGAGTATACACATATTTATGTTATATGAGTATACACACACACAAATGTATACTCGTATACACACATTTACAAAAGCATTATGCGTCAATATGTCTTGTGATAATGCTTATATCAGCAGACTCTACAAAAATATAGTTTTCCTTGATCACTTTTAGTGAAGCTGTTATGAGGAGTTGGTGGAAACATTGTGGGGGGCTTCAGCCCCCGAACCCCCCCTCTGGATCGGCCAGTGTTGGTTTCTATGATAGTACTAACGCCAGAGGCTAGTTTAGCGGTTAGTTTTAACGCTTTTTTCTGACATGTGAGCGCTTTTTGCGTATCTGATGTATGATCCGCTATACCAGCAGTCGGAAAACTTTTTCCTGACAAGCAGATAATTGAGAAACACGAGTGCAGGCTGCATAATCATTATTTTTCACTACTTGTAAGTCAGAACGAAAGCTCTGAGAATGAGATGAACAACTAGGATTAAAACTTCATGCTAATCATGGATGAGTTTCGTGTAATGAACACAAATAAAAAATAACCAGCACGTATATTTACTTGAAAGTTATCAAAGAAGCTACGTTCATACAATTTATCAAGCAAACTCAAGTATGGTCGGCGGGTCGGATAAATCGACTTCGAAGGTCGGATCTGGTCGTCGGGCCGTAGTTTTCCCACTCCTGCGCTATTCTGATGTCTTTTGGACTTCTGAAATATACCTGAAATATTTCTAGAAATAAATGCTCAATCAATTTAGAAGCTTACATTGAGATTGCGTGTGAATATGGTGTTTAAGCACCGCTTGTATATCTCTGTTTGTATGCGTGTTTGTATGCGTGTGTTTGTGTTTGTGCGTATGCTAGTGTGTGTGTTAGTGTGTGTGTTAGTGTATGTGCTAGTGTGTGTGCTAGTGTGTGTGCTAGTGTGTGTGCTAGTGTGTGTGCTAGTGTGTGCGTGTGCTTGTGTTGATGTCGTTGAACTTGTAGGAAAAAGCTACCATGCCCACGCGCACAAACTGACTGTCACTTTCACTGACACTGACACTGATACTGACACCGACACTGACACTGACATACTGACACACTGACACACTGACACTGACACTGACACACTGACACTGACAATCACACTGACATTGACACTGACACTCACACTCACACTCACACTCACACTGACACTGACACTGACACTGACACTGACACTGACACTGACACTGACACTGACACTGACACTCACACTCACACTCACACTCACACTCACACTGGCACTGTCACTGTCACTGTCACTGACACTCACACTGACACTGACACTCACACTGACACTGACACTCACACTGACACTGTCACCCAACAGTCCTGATAAGCACGAGACTGGAGCATGCAAGAAGTGCGGTCCTGATGGAGAAGTCCTGATAAGGTGTTTGTCATCATGATGAGGTGTCCACCGCACGTGCCAGCTTGTCATTCAAGATGCAATCATTGAGAACAGCATAAAAGGTAGCCACAAACACAACAAAACACAACTCACTCTACATCACTTCATCTGTGCTGGTGTGAGCGCTCAACTGAGTGCGTATAAGTGAACACGCATTGATATACTGGAATTCAAGAACAAGACCAACTCTACTTTGTGCAATAAAACTGTAATTAAATAAACATTGCAATTGAAATAATAGTTTCAGCTAACTGGACTTTTTATAAACCTCCATAATATGCTTATTAGATATATATATATATATATATATATATGTGTGTGTGTGTGTGTGTTATTTTTGCCAGTGATTAATTCAATTGTTCCTTTACACACCAAAGTATTGCTCCAGATGTAATTGGTGGTTCACACCACGGAGGTGAAATATTGGTGTAATTACACACACACTGTCACACACACACACACACACACACACACACACACATTGACACACACTGACACAAACACACTGACACACACTGACACACACACACACACACTGACACACACTGACACACACACTGACACACACACTGACACACACACTGACACACATACACAAACACACACACACACACACTGACACACACTGACATACACACTCACTGACACACACTGACACGCACAATGACACACACACACACGACTTCTTATCAATGCATTCATCATGTCTACACTTTCATACTGCATCACAATCTACGGCACAACAGGACCAACACAGCTCAACAAACTGCAAAAAGTCCTCAACTTCTGCGCGAGAATACTAACGAACAGACGAAAACGCGACCACATATCTGACGCATTAACCAAACTGGGAATCCCGAGAATAAACGATCTCTTCACGACCAACCGAAAACGACTTATATACACGATTCTGCGAACTAATACTCCGAACCTCCTATACAACACGATAGACCGACGAAACGAATACAGAACGACAAGACGCAGCGACATCATCTACCCGAGGATTACAACAGACGCTGGCAGAAGACGAATCAATTACGACGCTGCCCGATACGCATACGGAACATTTACATGAAACACACTACGTCACGAATACAACTCGAAAATTTCATACACACAAACCTTTTGAGTTATGATATATGTGTATATGTTGCGTATGTATGTATATATGATGATGTTGTGAATGTGCATCCATATGTAGTTAATCATGGGTGAATGCGTGTGTGTGTGTTTGAGTGTGTTTGGGTGTGTATGTGTGTGCGTGTGTGAGCGTGTGCATGTTCATATTGTACTGAAAAGCCTGATGATGTATATCTTGATGGATGTGCAATAAATGCAATTTACTTTACTTTACTTTACTTTACACACACTGACACACACTGACACACACACACACACACTGACACACACTGACACACACACACACAGTACAGTACAGTATTACATTTATATGGCGCTTTACACCGAAGGTCTCTAAAACGCACGCACATACATACACAGAGAGAGAGACACACACACACATACACATACATAAACGCACTCACATAAACGCACACATATACACGCAGACACAGACACACACACACGGTCACACACACAGACATACACACATCTCTCGGGTAGATCTGGGTTTATAATATACATCTACGAGTGAATTTTTGATCCACCCTCGTATATTACAATATATTTATCTATATTATTGAGCTCGACCAGATTTTCACTTGACAAAGTCGCTAAAAATGTATTGGTTTGGATGCCCCGACAGAAAGAGAGAAATATAAACACACCACAAAAGCCATTCAACAGCCGAAAACACAACGACAACAACAACCAGACCACAACATTGCATTTTTCAACTTGCAACTGCTAGATATGCAAGATGTTTTACCTTGCAACACGCATGCATTTTTTCCGGCGATAAAACGAAAATTCCGCTTATAAAGACGAATATAGAGCGAGATATCTCAGGATTGTGTGTGTGTGCTTGTTTGCTTGATGAAAATTTAACAAAATTCAATGAAATCTTCAGCTATTTAACTGAGCCTATTTAAAAATGAAAAATATCCCCCACCCCCCAATTCAATCTTCCCTATCCCTGCTTTTGAAATGGATAAAAATGGAACAAAAGAAAGTGTCGAAAAGGAATTTATCAAAGTGGAGAAATGCATTTTTTCCACATCCACACTAGGTTCAAAAAATCACCATGTTTCGGCACTAAAAATAAGCACACACACACACACACGCACGCACACACACAGATAAGCAAGTTTGGATTTGAAGATTTGGAAAAAAACTCAAAGTGGAACAGGAAAAAACGAGATAGAAAAAAGACACACACTGACGCACACACTGACACACATACACTGACACACACACACACACACTGACCCACACTTACACACACTGACGCACACACTGACACACATACACTGACACGCACACACACTGACACACACTGACACACACTGACGCACACACTGACACACACACACACACTGACACACACACACACTGACACACACTGACACACACTGACACACGCACACACACACTGACACATACACACACTGACACACACACTGACACAAACTGACACACACTGACACACACACTGACACACACACACACTGACACACACACACACTGACACACACTGACACACACACACCCAGCAATCGGCGTGCAGGCATATCTTTCATGAGCTCAATTAACCGGTCTCAACGCATCAGTGATACATGACTGACGATAAATTATCTCACCAAGCCATGCTGTCCAATTAAAAATGCAATTGCGGTATTTGCAACAACGTGCAACAGGAAGCCACTGACATTGTCTGACAACCTGTCTTGTTTTGTGCACGAGAAAGTGGTAATGTTATGGCAAATGTGCACCGTTAACACACAACCACACACACACACACACACACAAACACACACACAAACACACACACAAACACACACACACACATATAAGCAAACTGATGCTAGCAGACCCACTGAACATGGGCCCTCACATTCTGCATGTTAAGTTAAGTTAATTGCATTTATTGCACATCCATCAAGATATACAACATCAGGCTTTTCAGTACAATATGAACATTCACACACTCACACTCGCACACATCCAAACACGCTACACACTCACACACACACACACACACTCACCATGATTAACTACATATGCATGCACATTCACAACATCATCATATATACATACATACGCAACATATACACATATATCATAACTCAAAAGGTTTGTATGTGTGTATGTGTTTGTGTGTGTATGTGTATGTGTTTGTGTGTGTGTGTTTGTGTGTGTATGTGTTTGTGTGTGCTTGTGTGTGTGTGTGTGTGTTTGTGTGTGTGTGTGTGTGTGTGTGTGTGTGTGTGTGTGTGTGTGTGTGTGTGTGTGTGTGTGTGTGTGTGTGTGTGTGTGTGTGTGTGTGTGTGTGTGTGTGTGTGAATTTCATCTATTTTCATACGAATTGTAATAAATGCACGGTTAATTATAGCAATTATGCGTGCTCGAAGTGGTCGATGCACTATTACACTTTAGTAAGCTGAACAAACTGGTGTGCTAGTGTTAATATCAGAGGTTGGGAACCACTGTATTTGAGGATTGGCTGATTAGCGTTTGTGAAACAAAAATCTCGAAAATTTCGCGAATTTGTCATTTAAAAAATAAAAAGGTTAAATGCCTAAGTGGCAGCTGCTACACGGGAAGAAGCCGAAGCTTATGAACACACAGGCGTGCCCCCGTGCAGCTCGCTGCCACCGCAGAACCGACCCTCTCCACGCTATGGCGCCACAAGGACGTAAGACGTATTAGAGAGGGCCACCTCCCCAGAATGCATGGCACAACTCATGACTGATATCTGGTGCCATCATTTTCTGCTGGGTGGACAGGGGCTGTGGGATTGTAGAATTCGCCCAATGAAATTCTGCTCCGCCGGGTTTCGAACCACGGACCTCCCGCTTGTGAGGCGGGTGTGCTAACAACTGCACCACGGAGTCCACATTTGGAGGTTGGAGAAAAATTGGCGGATACCCAGCCCTGCTAGTGCATGAACACCTGCATTTCATACATGTATTTTTATCGTGTTTTTATGAAGATTTCAAATTTTACCGACAATTAAGCTGAAAATTAGTGGCGGATCCAGAGTACAATTTTGGGATGGACTGAATTAATTTTTGAGGGGCTGAATTTTGGGGGCGATCAGTGATATACATGCATCATTATGAAACGTATTTGCGATAATGCTTATATCAACAATTTCTATATAAAAATATTTTTCGTGGCCTCTCAGTGAACCTCTTGGTTATGAGGAGTTGATGGAAACATTTTGGGCAGCTTCACAACCCCCCTGAACACCGCTCTGTATCCGCCATTGCTGATAATTAATACATAATCACTGATAAACATTCAAGCCATTACACTAATTAATTAATTATGAAACGAATTATCAGAACAAATCGATCGACCAAATGCTTACTGTTATTTAGAATAATTTATAAGAAATTATCAATTTAACTCCCAAATGCCCTGATATTAATATGGGCTTGTAGACAGGACTCGGCTGCGTACCTGAACGTTAGTGCAGAATGGAGGCTAATACGCGGGGAAGAGCTGGTGGTTATGAAGCACGAGCTGGGTGTTGGAAAATGTCTTGACCAGCGTCTCAACACAGCACAACACGTCCGGGCCAACACAGGTGCGTCCTCCAGCCAATACTACGCGCTACAAAGATGCATCTGCTAGAAACTGCGCACACGTGTACGTGTGTGTGTGTGTGTGTGTGTGTGTGTGTGTGTGTGTGTGTGTGTGTGTGTGTGTGTGTGTGTGTGTGTGTGTTTGTGTGTGTGTATGTGTGTGTGTGTGTGTGGCGGATGTGTGTGTGTTGGCGACGCATGCGTAAGTGAGCGCTGGTATAAAAGACGGGCGTGCGACGGAGACGAGCTGATTCTTGGTCGGTGACAGCACGAGCCCGAGCTCGAGGTAGTGGAGTAGTGCAGTGGCTGTGTGTCGTCAGCTGAGCATATTCAGTCATGTACCTGACGACAGCACTGCCCGTCATTACGACCGCCTCGCTCTGGCTGCTCAGCCGTCTGCTCACTCGGCCGCTGCTCTCGATGGCACGAGCTCTGCAGCTGATGATAGCACGGCAGATGAGCAGCTGGATGGTGACTGCTGCTGCTTGTGATCTGGCAGCACGTGCAGACGCCGACCACGTGGCGGATGGCACGTGCATGAGAGCACCAGCAGCAGTTCAGCGGACAGATGATAATCGAGTGAGACTGGCGCCTCGTCCAGGCTGGGCACTGCCGATTATCGGGGATATGGCTCGACTGGGACATCACAGCAACCCCTACCAGTGCATGAGTGAGCTGAGCGAACGACTGGGCAGTGTGTTTGCTCTCAAAATGGGCTCAACAGACGCCCTCGTCACCAGCGATTTCCAGTCGATCAGAGAAGTGCTTGTGCTGAAAGGGGATCATTTCGATGCGCGTCCGAACTTCACCAGATACAACGAACTGTTCGGAGGAGACAGGGACAATTGTAAGTTCAATATGGTCGAATTTCATCATGATTACTCAGCAAAACGGCAAATGTAGCCAGTCTAATTAGATAATTAAAATCAAACTTAATATACAAGTATTTTTGCAAAAACAAAATATTTATTTAGCAGAGTTATTGATGAGAGGATGAAGTTTACGTGCTGATAATGATATAATTATAGTACATGCAGTACATATAGTACCAGCAGTGTTGAATTGGAGAATTGGAGAATGTTTCTCTCGAACACGTTGAAGGCAGCTTGTGTTGATACGGGGGACATGTGGCATGTTTTCCAGCACTGGCGCTGTGTGACTGGTCCAGCAAACAGCGCTCCAGACGTAACGTGGCTCGACATTTCATGCACGTGCGCAACGCCAGTGACGCCTTCTTCAAGCTCAACGAGGCCATCACAGATGAGTTGCCTGCCCTTGAGCACGCGCTGCTCAACGCAGCCGGTCAAGCAGTCAACTTCAAGAAACTCATCCAGGAGAACACGGCCAATATTTTCTGCAAGTATCTGTGCTCGCGCAACTTCTCCTACAACGACCCCTATTTCCAGCATATTGTGCGAAATTTCGACGAGATATTCTGGGATATCAACCTGGGCTACGCAATGGACTTCATCGACTGGCTCAAGGTGTTTCGACTCAACCTGCTGGGCAATTTGAGACGTCTGGCTCGGGAAATTCGTGAATTCATAAGCGAACGCATTCTGGAGCCTCATAAACAACTCGTTAACCACGATAATCCTCGCGATTTTGTCGATATGCTGCTGATTCGTATGAAGGTAAGCTGAAAATAACCGATATTTACTCATGTACTAGTGGCATATTTATACAATGTTGTAAATCAATATCAACTATTATTAGTTTTTTAATATTATTTATTTATATATTATAATTTAATGCTGTTATGTTAGTTTTCCACAACCAATTTTAACTATGATCTCAATCGTTGCAGCAAGACCAGAACGGAAACGAGAGAATCGACGAGCTGACTGCGTTATACGAGCTCGAGGATTTCATCGGGGGATCCTCCGCCGTGGGCAACATCATCATGCAGGCGCTCACACAGGTGAACAACACGTGTTATACAGAACGATGAGATCTTGAGATACGATTGGTCCAGCCTCAGTCCCGACTCTCATTCCTTTTTCTAACTAGCCTAGCCTAACCAACCTAACAAAGCCTTAACTAGCCTAATATAGAACAGGAAAGAAAGTCGGGAGTGATGCGGGACCAAACGGACCTGAGTTGTAGCATCCTTAATGATGCACCTGAACAATGATAACTTCCTGTCCCGGCGGGTCGAGTCAATGGACGAGTAGAAGAGGCGAGTGTACATTTGCACCAGTGAAGTCAATTGCACCGTGATGTTGCAGTCAGACGATCATGGTGCGCGTGTTGTTGCAATGTTGCAGTTGGCGTTGAACCCTGATGCACAGCAGCAGGCACAACAGCAGATTGATGTCGAGCTTGCAGGAGAACCAGTCAGCATTGAAGACCGAGCCCGCCTGCCCTATATTGAGGCGGTGTTGTACGAGACACTGCGGGTCACTTCCAGTCCCATTGTGCCGCACGTGGCCTCGCGGGACTCCAGTGTGGCGGGCTACCACGTGTCTCGCGGCACGGTGGTGTTTATCAATAACTACCAGTTGAACATGAGCGAGCAGTACTGGCACGAGCCGCTCATCTTCCGACCAGGGCGTTTCGTGCGGGACGGACTCGTGCACAAGCCGACACATTTCCTGCCGTTCTCGACAGGCAAGCGCAGCTGCATGGGCTCCAAGATGCTCACCCACGTGGCCATCATGAGTCTGGCCTGTGTGCTGGCCAAGTTTCACGTGCAGTTGCCGCCGTCTGCTGCGGATCGAGCCCTGGTCACGCAGCATCTGGTCAGTGGCAGACTGGCGCTGCCTGTCGACACATATCCGCTCGTGTTTCAGCCTCGTGCAGCCTCGTAACAGCCACCTCCTCCTCGTCCAGCAACAACAGCACCAGCAGCACGCTCTCTCACCAGATATCACTCACCGGCAGTCACATACACACAACACACACACACAGTCAATATCACTGAAATCATCGCTAGTTTTGTATGAAGTGACACAAACACAGAAATGTACACACACACATATACAATGATACACTGACCGCTTCACGGATCTCGATTAACCATGTGTTGTTTGCATTTGTGTGTGTGTGTATGTGTGTGTGTGTGTATGTGTGTGTGTGTGCTGCTTCTGTTTCACGTGTATGTTGTGCGTTTGTTGTCACACACACACACACACACACACACACACACACACACACACACACACACACACACACACACATAAATACACACACACATACAAACATACACACGTCTCACTATAGCTCTTGATGGAGCTGTTTATGAATATCGAGAGAAAACACAAAAACACACTGCATTTGTCGTCGTTATCATTATTATTATATTTTGATTGGTATCATAATTGACTGGTCGTGTATCGGTCATCATGTTCATACATGTCACAATGTTAACGCTCGGTTACAATGTCATTGATAATATATCTAATACATGAACTGCCATACACTCTGTGTGTTGCTACTAATTTCATCTCGTTTCTCGTCTTCTTCGTAACTAAAAAGTGTAGAGTAATTTCATTTCAACACGTTAAAATACAGTATAACACAATTAAATAACAGAAAACGACAAATAAAGTCGTTTTGTTTTATACTTTCCCTATAAAATAATTTGTTTGTGTGTGTGTTTCATATACAACTTGTTGCTTTATATGGAAAACATTTACAAATATATCAAATGTGATTTTCTTGTTAAGATATCTTGTGTTATTGTATGTGTTAGTGTCGCTTAGTTCGAGAGATATCGATATTTATCAAACAAATGTGTTATTTTTTCAAAGCGATAATAAGCTCGATATATTTATTTCACTTGACAAGTACTGTGTAGAAACAGTTTGACATTATAGTTTCATAATTAATTTCTAGTTGATAGCACATGAACCAGCATTTGTTCAACAATTCCACCTCATTTGGTGCAATAATATGCACGCCTGTTAACTTGTTCAATTAGCGACAACAAAACACACTCAGACTGATTGACTGACATGCATATACCCGCACACTGACACACTCACACACACATACACACACACACACACACACACACACACACACACATAAGCAGCACCGTGTTTCAAGTAGAAAGTTTGATTCAGTTGCACGGAATCATATGTACTGCTACTCTACCGAGCAACAAAGTGAGACAAGATTATTTCTGGATACAACGCCACAAAACGTTCTGTTAAAAGCCCAGCGTTCTATAACGCCTGCTATTCTGCACTGTTTTTGTGCAGTTGAGGTGAGCGAATGTTGTCCTGTCTGTCTACAAGCAGAGGCAGGGGGAAGTTTTGAATTGGCAGTGAGCAGGAGCCGGAGAGGTACTGGCTAGAGAGAGCCACAGTGTGGGGCCACACTGAAGAAGCGCCTGAAACAGGCTGGTTGTGCACGCCGGAACAATTGAGCACGCTGTTCTGGAAGCGCGAGCTATGACCGCCAGTCGCCAACACTCCAGCCCTCCTCACATCCATTATTCTGTTGCTGATGACTGGAGATGAGCTGAGACTGGAAGAGGTGTTGTTGATGATGTCGCACGTTCGCGCCGCACTGATGACGCTCCTCAAATTCACCAGCTTGCCGCAGTGATCTGATACACCACAGCGACCTGCAGCGAGCTCCTCCACCCTCCCTCCGCCACCTGTTTCCACGCTGAACGAGTCGTTGATAGAGGGCAGCACCATCGCGTGGCCGCACAAGCAACCAGCACTGGGCAGGGCGTCCTCTTTCTTGTGTTTGACGCGTCGGTTCTGGAACCATATCTTCACCTGTTTCTCGGACAGTTGCAGGTAGTTGGCGATCTCAATACGGCGCAGTCTCGACAAGTACATGTTGGCGCGAAATTCTCGCTCCAGCTGCAGCAGTTGCGTGCTGGTGAACGCAGTGCGAATTCGCTTGGAAGACGTTGAGAGAGGAGATACGGCAGATGCTGTGATTGATGCTGACTGCTCATCTCCAGACACAGAACGTCCATCTGTCAAACACAAACACCCGCCGTGTCAACTATATCTTGCCAATTATACTCCCCGGTCTGGATCAATATAACGTCATCACACAAGTCCCACATACCTGGCATTTGTCTCAATTAATGATCAATTGCTACCTGGATATACCCTGAATCAATATCACGTGATGACGTATTTTGACCAGGCTCATTGTGAGCAAGCAAGAGCAGTGTGTGCTCCACTGGCTGCTCGCAGCTTACCCCCCATGTTTCGTTCAATGATGAAATTCATCACGCCTACTTCACGTCCCCCCCCACAATTGAGATGGCCGAGGGACGGAGGGGGCAACAGGACTATTGAGACTAGTAGTATCATGACATCGTGTGATTGTGAGTGTGGCGAGCCGTGATTATACGAGCTGAAGACAAAGTGTACGACACGGCGGCAGAAGCGACGCAGTAATGGCGGCGTGTTGAGACACGTGATCTATTTGCGAGAGCACCGCTGTGTTTGATCAAGTGATTAACAATAAGCCGTTGTGCACGATTTTGGCCCACGGCAGTGCGGACCGTGCAGTTGTATGTAATCTGACACAGATTAAGTCTACTGAATAAAAACTATCCTGTCAGCGAGCCTCGTGCATTCAGCTAGTAAGCTCTTCCTTGTCAGTGCACTAAATGCCTCATGAAACTGCAAACAATGAGGCACCATGAGACCCGCCAAATAATTGAATTACATGAGCCCTGCTAGCTTGTTATAATTACTCCTGGATTTAACATGAAACAAAGGCTTTAGTAGTTGTTCTTCTCAAATTAGCACACCATAATTGTTACCATTTATGTTACCAGCGACTGGTACCATCAATTCATGTTACCATGTACCATCTCATTTACCATTTATTACCAGCCTGCGGATTAACTATAAAATTCCACCTTCAATTTTATCGCTTGAAATTGACAGCTTATAAAACAGCTTGTTATTTCACACGGCTCAAGCTGATAAAAATCAATCAGGCAAATGATATTTTTCAATATTCTGCTTTGATTTTTGTTGCTGTTTTTGAAGAGGAATTATCGATGATAAATTATAAGCTAGGCAACACACCGAGAAACACAGTTTTTATGAAACAAAATTATTTTAATTTCTGCTATAAATTTTCACCCTAGTTGTCTTAACACCTAACTTCTGTTTAAGCCCGTGTCTTTTCGCTTCACATAATTACCCAAAAAATCTGCTATCAAAGGTTGCATATCTGCTTCAAACAGCAAAAAAGTGGAAATTGAAGAAAAAGATTTCATTTTTGATCTCTTCACGTGAACAAATGCTCCAGGACACAGCATATTCAAACAAAATTGTTTCGTCTGAATTAAAGTCAGAAAGTATATTGTGTTATCTTCGCAAAACCACAATACTAGATATTCTGCCCTATATTCACGTTTTTCCGTTTAACCATTTTTTTCATTTCATTTATTTGACTCAGGAGAATTTCAGTGACAATATTGATTAATTGACTCGTAATTTCGACCGAACCGGGAAACCAGTATATCTTGTACTGTTCCCAATATGATAAACGCTATATTAATGATATTCTGAATGAAATCACACTGACATAACACTGAAATTGAGGCCAATTAATATTGATGCAATACTAGCCAGTGAGTAATCGAGTAATTATCACTCACTCTATTGTTCTTGCACGTGATTCTTCGTGTTTCTAGTCTCCGCTTTGATCACAATATTTGCCAAGTACTGAGTCAAACACGAAAACGCTTTTAATTACAGTATTTTATGGTAGATCGTGGATATTTAAGAAAAAACTCTTAACAGCTTGATACGACGCCTAAACCAGCACTTGTATAATACGGCACTTACTTCAGCATATAAGCGCGTGCAATTGGTACTTGTACATCAACATCTGGGGTTCCTAGTCTGTGGGGAATTGCTCACTGGTGGGGGATGAGGGGTTGCCAAGTGGGGAATTAAAGGTGGAACCGGTGGCGACGCCAAAGGGGGACTGGAGCCCCCCAAATATGTCAAGCCCCCCTAAATCATGATCATGGACATTATAATTTCTTACCACTGTAAATGAAGTGCTGTAATTTTGGTTCAAGTTCGAGGACTAAATCAGTGTGCCCCAGTTCCTTATAATATTATGTAGTCAGCGTTGGAGTGTAGTTCTTCATGTTTCGCCAAGCCCCCTGAACCTTTTCCTTAGCCCCCACAACCTTTTCCTCAGCCTCCCCCCTTAGTCCCCCTATCGTGAAAATCCTGTCGCCGCCAATGAGTGGAACAGAATCACAAACATATGTTTTTATCAATCTGAATCAGTTTACTTTGGTTTCTAGTCACTTGCTGGCAATTAATTTTGCGAAACAACTGAATGTATTGGATTTATCAGCGCTCTTGAGTTGAAAATCAAAAGATGGCTCATTGAGAAGAAGTGAGGAATCAGAGAAGAAAGATGACTACAGCAGCCCGAGCAATAGAACAACAAGTACGTCAAAACTACAGCTGAAGAAACATTTGTAACTGCAATATCGGCTTGTAAATAGACGCACAAGCAAAGATGAATGAGTGAAATATAAATACTGGAGATGTTTTCATTAGATTGGCCTTAAATCAGCTGTATCAACCTGTAAGAAAATGTTCAGCAATATCTCGTGACTGGCTGTCACTGGCGCCTTGCAGAAATAACTAGTTGCGACAGAGTGAACAGATATAGCAGAAGCTGGTTGTGTGACCGACCTGAGGGAGAGGTAGGAGATGGCGAGTTGTCTGGCTCGATGTGAATGTCCGTGGAGGAATTACGATGACTACCAGACACCGCACCACTTGCAGAAGCAGCTGGGTGAGACTTGTCATAATCTCTCTGACGCACGGCATCCTGTGTGTCCAAGCAGGTAGTGCAGGCAACGAGCGAGCCAAACGGCACATGAACACAGCGGTGCAGCTTTCTGTTGTGGTGCCAGACCAGGGGGATGCCGGGGGTCGTGACAGAGGTGCGGGGACCTCGTGCACTGTGAGCTGAGCTATTTCCGATGAGAGCCTCAACGCTGAAAGAGTGCGACATCGCTGCTAACTCGCACCAAACAAACAAACACGATAACTGACACCCTGTCCCGCTCTCCACACACACATCCGTGACATAAACCCCGCCCATGTTTACGCGAGGGGCGCGGCCTAATTTGTGATGACCAATCAGACTGCAGCTTGACGCAAGCTGCATACTGTCATGAACCAATCAGATACTGTTAGAGGTACAGCCGTAATGAATTCTAGCTCGTTGAGATGTTTTCAGCCAGCATCAGTGAATTAACCGACATACAATTACTTGTTTAATAAAATACTCATGTGAGTCGGTCATGAGCGTACCTCCACTTGTATCAAATTATGTCAGGTATGCATGACATGTCTTACATCAAATGTAGCTATGATCAATGCACATAATACAGTAATTAAATACGTTTGTTACTGGCAAATGTGCGCAATATTATCATTATTCGCAGAATAGTTACCTGTTGTTACCTGCCCAGGCGCCTCCACATTTTAAGGGGTCTCCACATTTTAAGGGGCCTCGACATCTTAGGGGGCCTAAAAATGGACCCCGGCTGGGATAATTTCAGCAAATACACATAATAAATACAATGTATATAAGGAATATAAGTTTTTTGAGCCAGGAATAAAACAAAAGTATGCTAATTATGATTTATTTTTATTCATCACGTACAACTATAGTAAAACCAAACAGCGACTTTGACATATTGATCACCAAATTTGTAAGGGCCAAGTCTCATACTACGTCTGGTCTGTAAATACGGATACCGCTATACTTATTCTATTCTAAGAAACTTTGGTTTTAATTTTAAGATTGGCGACACTGAGTATGGGTCATGCTTCCTAATCACCTTGGAAAAATTGTCTGTTTGTACAGTCTGGTGTGAAGAGTTCTGATAAGTGAAGGCAAACTAACATTTAGATTAATGGTAATAAAACATATGCTATTTATTTGGCATTGCTTTTCATAATCTTTTCATACTCGAGTGTACATAGTCAGGAGAGGTCATTTTGCAGGGAGTACTACAATATTGCCCTATGAACATATTGGCCAAAAACGCCCGCATGCTCCCATACTCTGCAATAGGGCAATATGTTCACCTCGGCCAGCGTAGTGTCAAAGGCGTATCAAGTGCGGTGAGTGCGACTGCGGCTTGTGGCTAATGTGTTCACTTTTCACCATAGCTAAATCTCAGTGGTTTTCAACACAAGACACGAGTTTTTATACAACAATTAGCTAGCGCATAACATACTGTTCGGTTATTGGCTAGGTTAGGTCAGGTCAGGTTAAGTCAAGTTAGATTACTGAGCCTAGCCAATAACCGAACAGTATGTGAGGTGCTAGCTACTTGTTGTGTATAAACTCTTGTCTTGTGTTGAAAGCCACTGAAATTACGCTATGGTGAAAAGTGAACATATTGGCCACAAACCGTAGTCGCACTCACCGCTCTTGATACGTCTTTGACACTACACTGGCCGAGGTGAACATATTGCCCTATTGCAGAGTATGAGAGTATGTGGGCGTTTCTGGCCAATATGTTCATATGGCAATATTGTAATAGATCCATTTTGCAAACGTGATTAAGATGACCAAAATTCATTACTGGCAGAACCGGCAGTGCTGATTTCTGGTGGAGCTTACAGCGCACCCCTTTGAGGCTTGCTTCGCTCGCCCCCGCCTCAAGCAGGGTAGGCCTCCACACATAGATTGCCCAGGGGCATCCACATGCCTGAATCCAGTTAGCCCAGCTGGAAATACAGTTTGGTCACGCGCAAGTCAGCTTGTGTCATTTATCACTGTGTACTTTTCTGCTGTTATTCCTCTTCTATTTCTGTTTCTTCTCATGATCAAGCTGATTTAACCAAGATGATCGAATAAGATCAAGATGGTCAAATAAGATCAAGATGATCAAATAAGATCAAGATGATCAAATAAGATCAAGATGATCAAATAAGATCAAGATGATCAAATAAGATCAAGATGATCAAATAACATCAAGATGATCAAATAACATCAAGATGATCAAATAAGATCAAGATGATCAAATAAGATCAGGATGATCAAATAAGATCAAGATGATCAAATAAGATCAAGATGATCAAATAAGATCAGGATGATCAAATAAGATCAAGATGATCAAATAAGATCAAGATGATCAAATAAGATCAAGATGATCAAATAAGATCAAGATGATCAAATAAGATCAAGATGATCAAATAAGATCAAGAAGATCAAATAAGATCAAGATTATCAAATAGGATGATAAAAGTGATAAGAGAGATTTCAGTTATGCAATTTCTAACACTCGCGTACTTCCTAGTTTAACTTGTCAATTGTTTTATAAATAAAAAAAAATATTTTACTTTTCTTATATGGTACGATCATTTCAGATGTTGTCTTCTAGTCATGGTCGTAGATCCTGGGTGTATGGAAGATGTATATACCTCAGACAAATAGATTGACAGGTATGAATATACAATTATACCCCCGATAATTCTGATGAGATCAGTTCATTTGAGGGTATATTGTCATCTAAATCAGCATAACATAAGAGTAACTAAACACGACAAGTGTTTGTGTATACAATTATATGCAAGATACTTTTCATTGAGGTATATGTGTTGTAATTGAATAGGCCGAAAATAGTTGAGGGTCTCATGTAATTGACCAACTGAGTAAACTTTGAACACTAATGTATGATGGCTGTCATTCCCCTGCGAGCCTCCGAGACACAAATCTACACCTCTGCTTCTCGTGATTGGTATAATAAGACGCCAGGTGGGTCTTACTTTACAATTAAACTATATGACAACATAAAACATTGTGTAAAATATATGAACATGTTTAATCTAACACTAAACTGATAAGCTAGCATAAAATTAATGCGTCTTGCTGTTAAATGACTGATATTTCAAGGTTATATTAAGGGAATTAATTTCATATTTGTGAGTTTTATTTGCATTTTTCCACGACATTTGCCAATCAACTCGAGCAACAATGTAGAAAACAGTAATGACAAGTGCCTGGTCATTATGCGCCATACAGACAGACAGACAGACAGACAGACAGACAGACAGACAGACAGACAGACAGACAGACAGACAGACAGACAGACAGACAGAGAGGTTCCGTGCTGCACCCAGCTGAGGAGCAAGCAGACGAGGAAAATGAGGCAGTAGAAGACCGGATACAGCTAGCAACAGCATCCTGTCAGTTGAACAGTTACCAGCTGCCTGTCTTCACTGATAGCGTGCAACAAGCAGGAAAATGCAACACTTGGCTTTCTCGCTTTCAATTACAATGCGCTTCCAATATATTGGCATACCAACCGACCTGTTCACGTATGCAACACAATGCAACCTCGCACACACACACAATGCAGACTCATTCAACCAGAGTTCTCATCCTTCTATCATGCTCGTAATTCATCGTTTATATTGTTATACTTATAATTATTGTAGTTGATATTTATTATTGTTGTGTTATATTTCATATATATTATTGATAACTTAACTTGACTTTTTATGTTTTTCTAGATGCGCATTCCGATCATATTTTCGTTTAATTGAATTTACGAAATTATCTATGGTATTAAAGACTGTATTGATACAAGGTCATCATAGTTTCGCAGTTGTTTTAGAAGTTAGCTCGTCGCTGTCAAGTAAATATTTACACCTGTTCATACAATCTATATGCAAACACCCAAATATTGTCTTATTCAGAAAAATTCAATAATGTATATCCAATTAACACTCACACCGGTTATTTTTTATTTACCTGCATATACCGTAAAGTGTAGAATTATAACAGAATGAAATACATTCTTAAATTAGTCTGCATCAATGAAAAAGAAGTGTTTGCACAATCAAAGCACGTGATAAGAACCGGTCCAGTCTTGTTCTGCCATATTTCCGCCAGCAGCTGCCTGTTATCTTGAGAAGGCACCAGGGTGCGCAATATAAGACAGCCGACAACATTGAATGAAATATGACAAAAATGAACAAAACCGTGGATACTTGTGTACAAAACTACCAACTGGTGATGAATGGAGGAGTTGTCAGGTGCCAGTTAATTAAAGGTCGGACAGAACAGGAAACAAATGTTTGTTTTAATCAATTCAAATTCGCTCATTTTTGTTCCTGATATTTGATTTGGCAGAACAACTGAATTTATTGAATTTATCAGCGTTGTAGTGTGGAAAATTAAGAGATGGCTCATTGAGAAGAAGTGGGGAATAAGAGATAATATGGATGCACATCACTACTCTAATATTTCCGCCACGAGTTTAGCAGGATGAGTTATACCGTAATTACCCAAGTATCTAAAAACGGGTCTTCCTGACATGCCCAAGTATAACGATCGCCCTAAGTTTTCAGATTTTATATATTATATTGATTGATAAAATACCAAAAACGTACCAATAAATGTATTACATAATTTAATATTCGCGTACACAAAATTGGACTTTGTAAACTGGGATTTCTCACATACCCAAGTATAATGCTCCTACAACTTTTTATGTTGAAATTTGGCACGAAAATGGGAGCTGATTATACCTGGGTGAATAGGGTAACTTATTGAAATATACATGGACAACAACATGCATTGAGTTTTGTGATCGCTAATAAGAGATAAATTTCCTTTTACTCTGCGCAATTCTTCGCCGTATAAATACATTTGCATTTAACGGTGCAATTATCGTGAGATGTTGGCACGACCACCTCCTCATCACTCTTGTCATTTTTTCAGAACTGAATCAAGCTGGCCACATCTGCAGATTTCCACTTCGATTAAGAGAACGATTCATAATTGACTGTTGCGCCTGCTGTATGACACACTGATTTGCTTCTTATAATAACCCGCTCTTAACTTGACCAGTCTGTGTCTGTGCAATTCAATAACAATATTCGAAAAAAACTCATAATTATATCCTTGTATATCGGCCACAAGTTATATATTCCACTCAAATATGTACATCTGTTACGAATGCGTGTGTGTGTGTGTGCGCGTGCGGATGCTGGAACAGCGGTTGTCATGACAACGCATCTATATAGTGAGGATGGGTGCGGTCAAAAAAGGCGCGGTGATTTGATGTGAGGTTGGTGTGGCGGTGCTTGTGTTAATTAGTCGCGCGCTATACGACGGCCAATTAGCGAGCGAGTGCACACTCACCTGTGTGTGTCACCTGGCTGCTGCCACGACACCTGGTCGCACTCGCCACTCTCGCAACCGTCGCTACACGTGCCTCTCTGTGTGCTAGAGGGAGAGAGAGAGAGTATATGAGTATAGTGGAGAGAAAGAGAGTATGTGTGTGTGTGTGTGTGTGTGTGTGTGTGTGTGCAGCTGCTGGGTACATACACACGTCGTGATTGACTGCACAAGTTATGAGGATCCACCTAGCACATACACACACACATACACATACACATATCAGCACTGGCTTTTTTGCAGTTGTGCGCGGCAGTGAATGTTGAATTGTCGTTGTACTAGATTGAAACACAAGGTTAAATACAACGACAAGAACTTTAAAATATCAAGTGAAATAGAGTGGGTTTTGAGTGTTGCTGTTTTTTCCAGCTTGTCACCAACATCTGCCACTGCTAGAAATGTAATTGAAACTTTCTCTCAGTGTTGAGTGTGTTGATGAGTGAATGATGAAGCTATATCATTCATTCAAATCATTCTCAGGCTACATTTGTGTGTTTAGATATGAATGAAACCTGTTGTTTATGTGATATAGTGCATTTGTGGACGACTACAGGCAATAAAATATTTAATTTGCACTATTCTATCGATCTAAATAACACACTCTGAATCTAGCAG